>CM075968.1:6351300-6418587 GCA_038048745.1 Coluber constrictor foxii
TGCTTTTTTGAGGGGGGAGGGAAGGAGGAGCAACAGCAGGGGGAAAGAAGCTCCCTCCCTCTTTTTCAGTGGCCTCGACATGTTTTCCCAACGTAGACACCTGTCCTGGTTACCCTCTCCCTCCAGTTTCCCCGAAGATACAACTGACAACCAGCATCTGCTCATACATTAAATTTCTTGGGGTCTTAACGGGGTGGAAGCAGCTGAAGAGTATCCACATCAAGAACCCCATTGCATGGCCGATCCTTCCCTGGTTTCCTCTACCCCCTCCGCTCTGTTTGCATGTCTCACCTGGGCCTGGGAGATCCAATGCTTGGTGCCAGCAGGTGGAGGTGTGGGATGCAAGGGGCAGGGACCAAAATCTCTTGCAAATGAAAACATGGAGCTTCTCGTCCTCCAAGTTGGGACATTCCCTTCCCCATCACTATAACCTTGTCAGAAATGCCAGCAAAACTACAGAGATTATATATGTGTATTTATCTCTATCTATCTATCTATCTATCTATCTATCTATCTATCTATCTATCTATCTATCTATCTATCTATCTATCTATCTATCTATCTCCAGTCCGGGAGCCCTTAAGCAGTCGCATTCACGACAAACCATTTTATACCAAATTTATATTTGCTGATAAAGGGAGACTAGTACAGATCTATTGCAAGCTATTTAGGTCTCATCAGCTAGCCAAGTTCGAATCCGAGTAAGGGTACGGCTAGCTGATGAGAGCTAAATAGCTTGAAATAGATCTGTACTAGTTTCCCTTTGTTTATTTATCAGCAAATATAAATTATATCATTCCTGCCCTTTGGAATGAACTGCCTCCCGGAGATACGTAAGATCTCTGACCTCTGTGTTTTTCGCTGCGGCCCTCAAGGCCCTGCGTTCCGACAGGTGGGCTGACTATGTGAATGAATTTTAATCTGGAATTTTAACTTTTGGGTTTTTAATCAAGCTGGGCCGAAATTGTTTCATAATTTTAATAATTTTAAATTTTAGATTTATGATGTTTGTATGTTTTTTGTGTTTTTATTCTGGCTGTACACCGCCCTGAGTCCTTCGGGAGAAGGGTGGTATAGAAATATAATTATTTTATTTTTGTAGGTTTTCATGTGTATTATTCTTTATGCCAAGATTTTCCTACTTAAATCAAGATGTTTCACAGCCATAGTTCAGTGAAATCTCATTCACTAGTTTCTAGCTTTCTCAGACATTAAAGCAGCATTTGCTGTCTGTTTGAAGATTTGGGAGAGACTGAGATAGATCTATTTCTGGCTTATTTGCCTTCTTCAGCCAGCCACGCCCCCTTATATAATTAAACATATATAAAACATATATATGTTTTTTCCTTTAAGCCAGGTTTTTCCTACGTAACCAAGATTTTTCTGGAACCACCATTGAATGAAATCACATTCACTACTTTCTGGCTGCCAGAATGAAAAGATGGAGAAAAAAACCCCAGAAAGTAGTGAATGTGATTTCACTCAATGGTGGTTCCAGAAAAATCTTGGTTACGTAGGAAAAACCTGGCTTAAAGGAAAAACACACATTAAACCTACGAAAAGTAAAAAATAGACATATAAATATATATATGTGTGTGTGTGTGTGTGTATGGATAGATAGATAGTAGATAGATAGATAGATAGATAGATAGATAGATAGATAGATACACAGATAGATAGATAGATAGATAGATAGATAGATAGATAGATAGATAGATAGATAGATAGATAGATAGATAGAGATGGATAGATAGATAGATAGATAGATAGATAGATAGATAGATAGATAGATGATAGATAGATAGATAGATGATAGATAGATATAGATATAAATATATGTTTTTCTTTAAGCCAGGTTTTTCCTACGTAGCCAAGATGTTTCTGCAAATCCTGATTGAGTGAAATCACATTCACTAATTTCTGGGGTTTTTTTTTCTCTGTTTCATTCTGGCAATGAATTTGGAGACTTGGGCAAGCACAAAATCTGCTTGCTGCCAGAATGAAAAGAGAGACCCCCCGCCCCCCCAGAAAGTAGTGAATGTGATTTCACTCAACCAGGGTTTGCAGAAATATCTTGGCTACGTAGGAAAAGCCTGGCTTAAAGAAAAACACACATAGAACCTACGAAAAGTAAGAATATATATATATTCTATATATATTCCATGTGTGTATATATATATGTATATATATATTCATGTGACCTTCATATCCGCCTTTCGGGAAGCGTCTGCAAATGGCAGATTATACGCGAGGCTGAGCAGATGGCTGGCCGTACAGCTCCGGTGTGTGAAAACGTGGGGGGGGGGAGAGCCTGTGCTAGGCCCCCTTTTGCTCTAGGGACGCCCCCCCTCCCCCATTTCCTCCCCTAGGGAAATAAACCTATCAAAATGGAACTGGGATTTCTTTGAACCCACTCTAAAATGGGTCGATGACGGCCGGATTCTTCCTGTCTTCCCTTCTTAAATACGATGACGTTAATAAACCAGATTGGATCTGGAGAAGAATCCAGATCCAATCTGGTTAAGAGAAGAGGGTTCTTTAAACTTAAAAGCAAGATTTGGTGGTGCAGGCCGAGGCAAGCTGGCTGGACCAAGACAGCAGAAATCCAAGGTGCTTTTTGGGGTGGGGGGGGGGGAACGTGAGGAATGAGGGACCCAGTTGGCTTTTCTTCTTCTTATCTCTTCCGGTGATGAATTGGTTGCTCTTTGGGGCATTTTCTCCATTGTCTAAGTGAAAGCGTGATCCCCACTGACAAAATGCTGTTGTGTAATCAGCAGAAAAGAGGTAGAGAGGAAGAAGGATGGAGTGAGTGAGTGAGTGAGTGAATGAGGAGGCCGAGCATTCCTGCCTGACTGGTCTTTGGCCCGGTGAAAAAATTCATCAGGAAGGAAGGAAGGAAGGAGAGGGAAAAAGAGAGATGACAGAAGGAAGGGAAATATGGAAAATATTCTGAGAAAGAAGGGAGGAAGGAAAGGAAGGAAGGAACGAGAAGAAGAAAAAGGGAGATGAGAGAAGGAAGGAAGATATGGAAAATATTCTGAGAAGGAGGGAGGGACGGAGGGAGGGAGAGTGGAAGGAAGGAGGGATGGAAGGAAGGAAGGAGACGGAAAAAGAGAGATGAGAGAAGGAAGGAAGATATGGAAAATCTTCCTGACATTAAAATCTGAGTTTTAATGTTTTTAATGTTTTTAATTCTTAAATGTTTTTTATAATGTTTTTAAATGCATTGTGAGCCGCCGTGAGTCTTCGGGAGAGGGGCGGCATACAAACTGACTTAATTAAATTAAATTAAATTAAATTAAATTAAATTAAATTAAATTAAATTAAATTAAATTAAATTAAATTAAATAAATTAAATTAAATTAAATTAAATTAAATTAAAAATATTCTGAGAAGGGAGGAGGGATGGATGGAAGGAAGGAGCGAAGGAAGGAAGGAAGGAAGGAAGGAGAGAAGGAAGGAAGATATGGAAAATATTCTGAGAAAGAAGGAAGGAGGGAGGAAGGAAGGAAGGAGAAGAAAGAGAGATGAGAAAAGGAAGGAAGATATGGAAAACATCTGAGAAAGAAGGAAGAAGAGGAAAGAGAGAGATGAGAGAAGGAAGGAAGATACGGAAAATATTCTGAGAAGGAGGGAGGGAGAGACGGACGGACAGAGGGATAGAGAGTGGAAGGAAGGATAGATGGAAGGAAGGAAGAAGGAGGGAGAGAGGGAGGGAGGGTGGATGGATGGAAGGAAGAGGGAGGGAGGAGAGAGGAAGGAAGGAGACATTGGAAAAAGGACCTTCATTTTTTTCTCCCTCCCTCCTTCCTTCCTTCCTTCCTTCCTTCCTTCCTTCCTTCCTTCCTTCCTTCCTTCCTTCCTTCCTTCCTTCCTTCCTTCCTTCCTTCCCAATTTGAACCTTCTTTTAAGGCTGATCCATTCTCTTGCGATAACTTTATTGATTTCAGTCTGGTTTTTTCGTTCTCCTGTAAATGACCCTGAGCTCTTTTGAGAAGACAATGTCACACGTGGCATTCCTCTGTTTTCTCACAAGTGTTACAGCTTCCACTGTCTGAATGGATGCCTGGCGGGTGTGTGTGTGTGTGTGTGTCAAGGGAAGGGCTGTGTGTGACTCACCTTGGTCCCACATTTGACGATGGGTGCCTCAGTTTCCTGCTGGACCTTTTGGATTTGATTTCCCCTTGAAGCCAGACGAGGTCCCTTCCATCTCTATTATGATCGATTGATTGATTTGGAGGGAGGGGGAACAGGAAATATTTATTTATTTATTGGTTCAATTTATATGCCGCCCTTCTCAGAGACTCAGGGCGGCTTACAATGCGTTAAGCAATAGCCTTCATACTTTTGTATATACCTGCTTAGTAGGGCTTTCGCCCCCCGCCCCCCCCAAGCGGTGTTCTTTTTTATACAAAGTCAGCTTATTGCCCCCACAATCGGGTCCTCATTTTACCTACCTCGGAAGGATGGAAGGCTGAGTCCAACCTTGAGCCTGGTGAGATTCGAACTCACAGTAATTGCAGGCAGCTGGCGGCTAATTGCTAATTAACAGCGCTTTAGTCCGCTGCGCCACCAAGGCTCTTGGTGGCGCAGTATAATATAGAGGTATGAGGCATTCTTGAACTTACAGCACTTCATTTAGTTCAGAGTTTCAACAGCACGGGAAAAAAAAATGACGTACGGCCATTTTCTCACTTAACGACCGTTTGCAGCATCCCCCAACGGTCCGCGATCAGAATTCGGATGCTTGCAAGTGACGGTGACTATTTATGACGGTGGCAGTGATCCCCCACCCCCGGGGTCACGCGATCTTCTTTTTGCAAACCGTCCGACGAGCTTTAAGTGGATTCACTAACAACCGTAGGACTGATTTTAACACCCACTTAATGACGGTGTCAAGAAGGTCATACAACGGGGCGAAACTCGCTCCGCAAACGTCTTGCTCAGCCACAGAAATGTCGGGCTCCCTTGCGGCCGTATGTCAGGGAAGAAGCATTGGAGAGGCCAATAGTGACGGGAGTCGTATTTAAAAACATCTGGAGACATCTGTCCAGAATTTAATTTGCCTTTGTTTGTTCTCTGAACTCGGGTTGACGTCGATTTTTCTAGACCCGGGATGGCGAACCACAGGTGGCACGCCATATTGGTGGGCACGCAGAGTTGCCGTAGCTCAGCTCCAGCGCGCAAGCATGAGATGGTCAGTTGATTTTCGGGCGTTCTGGGCCCACCAGAAGTTGGCAAAACGGGCTGTTTCCGGCCTCCGGGATGTGTGTGTGGGAAAGGCTGTTTTTGCCCTCCCCAGGCTCCTAGAAAGACTCTGGAGCCTGGGGAGGGGGGAAAACGGGCCCTACCGAGTCCAACGTGCCATCAGATGCCATGGTGAAGCGGAAGGAGCACGAGGGGGGTTGCGTGCTCATACACGGGGCGGGGGGGGGGGACAGGGCACAGAGAATTATGGGTGTGGGCATGCACACATGCGACCACCCTGCACTGCCCCAGCATTTGGACACGCGATGGCAAAAAAGTCAGCCGTCACTGTTGTAGACGGTTATGTTTTCAGAAGGATAAAAATGGAAGTCTCTGAGGACTTGGATTAATATTTTAAAACAGCCCAGTTGGGTGCGAATACGAGAGGGGCAGCTCTTTGGCAAGTCCAGAATTGAAGTCTGGGGAGAGGGTGCGATTGGACCTCCCACCCCCATCCCCCACTTGGAAAATGATCCTTTGGAGAAAATACAAGCCCGTTGAGCTCTAGGAATCAAATCTTTCCTGCTCGGATCAGCCAAAGGTTTGCTTCCTTCCTTTAAAAATTATAGATGGATGGATGGATGGATGGATGGACGGACGGACGGACGGACGGACAGATAGAGATAGATAGATAGATAGATAGATAGATAGATAGATAGATAGATAGATAGATAGATAGATAGATAGATGATAGATAGATAGATAGATAGAGATAGATGATAGATAGATAGATAGATAGATAGATAGATAGATAGATAGATAGATAGATAGATAGAGATAGATAGATAGAGATAGATGATAGATAGATAGATAGATAGAGCAGATAGATAGATAGAAATAGATGATAGATAGATAGATAGATAGATAGATAGATGATAGATAGACAGAGATAGATAGATAGATAGATAGAGAGAGAGAGAGAGAGAGAGAGAGAGAGAAGAGAGAGAGAGAGAGAGAGAGAGAGAGAGAGATGTAGGTCTTTGTTATTCGGGTCTTCTCCCACGTAAAATTGGAAGTGTTTTGGCGACGTTTCGACGAAGTCTCATTTGTCATCTTCAGGCTGGTGTTTTCAGCTTCATGCCTCTAGGAGCACGAAGCCGAGAACACCAGCCTGAGATGACGAATGAGACTTCGTCGAAACGTCGCCAAGACACTTTCAATTTACGTGGGAGAAGACTCGAATAACCAAAGAGCTACATTCAAACACCCGCGAAAACCTCAGAAAACAAATATATATTTGTGTGTGTGTGTGTGTGTGTGTATACACACACACACATACACATATATAAATCCCTTGCTGGACTTCAGAGTCTGAAGAGAGGCAGACAATCCGTGCAATTAACTATGCGGGGCCTTAGCTAAAACCTCACGCGTGTAGGTGTGCGTGTGAATTCTTGCAACCCTCGCGTCTTAATTCTGCGAAATTCCCCCTGGCCAAAAATGTTGAGGCAGGGATGGGTGGGTGGGTGTGTATGGGGAATATCACCCCCTGGCCTGCCATTTACAAGATCAGATTTTAAATTAAAACAGGAGGTGCTGTTTTATGGCCGAGGACTTCTACTGAGATACAAATATGAATGGAGGAGCCTCGATTCTTGTTGTTTATATGTTTTTCCAGCTCTCGTGCTGCAATGTCTTATGGGAAACGGAGTCTCTGCAATTGAGATGCTAGATAATAACAAGTGTAAATCTGGAGCTAGAGGAAACTCTGGCTAGATTGAAAGTCGGAGAGCTGGAGGCCACTGTTATAAAACCCCTGGGGTACTATTTATGCGTTTAGTTTTAAAATAGGTGCAGATATATGAAGGAACCCATCTGGAGGCCAATGCTGGGGATGGCTAAGACAGTTGATGGTTAATTGTGATCGAATTATTACCCAACCCTAGATTTAGTTACACTAAACCTGAAGAGCTGGTATTTGACTCTCAGAACAGGTTCACCCAAATCCTCAATTTTGCAAAATCTCTCTTTGGCTTACTGCATCCATAACCCCAGCTTTCCACTCCAAAATGGTGCTGAAAGCAGTGAAGGGATAGAAAAAGAGAGAGATTATAATGAAATGCATCACCTTCAGAAAATAGAAATGTATCACAAAAGAGATGCGGGCAGGGGGGAAGAGAAATTGGCAGCATCTTACCCGATAAAAATCCGGCATGTTTTATTTAATGCCGGTCAGGTGTCTGAAAAGAAGGGCTAAAGAGGAAACTCCGGTGGCAAGGAGTTCCACAGATCAGAGGAAATGAAAGACAAGCAGGGTGATATAAGCCAGGTCTTTGCTGCTCTGAATTTTTTTTTTCACCTGCAAATATTCTGCCAAGGGCAGTGTTGTGTGAACAAGTGCCGACACTGGCCTTCGAATTTCCAGATTTTTTTCCCTCCTATTTTGAGGGAAAGGCCCTTTAGATGTCTTCCTTCCCTACAAGAAGCTAGGGAGAAAACAAATGAAGGGGAACGTACCGTGTTCCCCCCCAAAAATAAGACTGGGTCTTATATTAATTTTTGCTTCAAAAGAAAATAAGCATTAAGGTTTATTTTCTGGTTGAATCTTATCTTTGGGGAAATACAGTACCCAATGCACCTATCTGGCTGACAATCTTAACCGGGGCTTATTTTGGGGAATAGGGTTTATATTACGAGCATCCTGAAAAAAATCATGCTAGGATGTATTTTCCAGTTGGGTTTTATTTTGGGGTCAAATGGGGTAGAGAGAAGGAAGGACCTGCATCCTTTAACCGTTCCTGTTAGATTTGTGGGAATTTCACTGCGAGTTTTTTGTTCTGTTTTGCCTTTTGCAAAGCTCTCTAGCGAAGTGAAGGCCATCAAGCAAGGATTTTATTTTTTATTTAGTGTATGGCTGGTCACAGACAATATCACACACACAAACAATATCACACATAACATCAAGCAAGGAGACCCAAAATGAGGTCAAGAGGCGATCTTAAGGCAGCCGGTTCTTCGTGATGGAGCCTTTCCCCTGTCCTCCCGCGAAGGGCATCACGGCGGCTGCCAAGCGCCTGAGCTTCCTTTTCAGAAGTCATTAAGATCATCCGCTTGTTACAAGGTTGTTACCCCGGGAAACGCAGGCAGGCTCGAGCCTTGCATCCAGCAGCCTTGAGATGTGTGGCTGTTTTCCCGAGGCCCTGAGGCCTTCACGGAGAAAAATATATTTTTTTTCCTCCTCCTCCTCCTGGTCTCAGCGTCATGCACCAAAATGCTCTCGGGTCGTGACGATCCAGAGTTCTGGTGAGTCACGGTCAGCTGTGTTCTCCGCTGGCCGGCCGCGTCTGGAGACGCTGGGTGTGCGTTGTTCGCAGAGGCTGACGGCCAAATGTCATTCTGCACCGGTGGTGCACCTTATATTCCGTCTGAAATAAACTGAGATTGGCGGGCCTGCGAGGGCTTGCTTGGGGTTTGAACCTTTCCCTGTTCTCGGGTGGCTGTTACAAATGGCGTCTGAATGCGTCACGGTGCACTGGCTGGCTGGGGGATTCTGGACGTTGGAGGCCATGTGGCTCCTTCTTTCCTTCCTTCCTTCCTAAAATGAATCTCCTTTTAAGGCTGATTGGCTCTATGGTGAACACTTTTATAATTTCAGTCTCCTTTTCTTCCTTCCTTCCTTCCTTCCTTCCTTCCTTCCTTCCTTCCTTCCTTCCTTCCTTCCTTCCTTCCTTTCCTTCTTTTCTTTCTTCCTTTCTTCCTTTCTTCCCTTCCTTCCTTCCCTTTCCTATCCTTCCTTCCATCCACCCATACATACATCCTTCCTTTTCTCATTTTGTTCCTTCGTTCCTTCCTTTCCTTCCTTCCTTCCTTCCTTTCTTCATTCCCTTTCCTTTCCTTCCTTCCTTCCATCCTCCCAGCCACCCACCGATGCACCCACCCACCTATCCATACATCCTTCCTTTTTTCCTTTCCTTTCCTTTCCTTTCCTTTCCTTTCCTTTCCTTTCCTTTCCTTTCCTTTCCTTTCCTTTCCTTTCCTTTCCTTTCCTTTCCTTTCCTTTCCTTCTTTCCTTTCCTTTCCTTTCCTTTCCTTTCCTTTCCTTTCCTTTCCTTCTATCCACCCACCCATACATACATCCTTCCTTTTCTCTTTTTGTTCCTTCATTTGTTTGTTCCTTCCTTCCTTCCCTTTCCTTCCATCCACCTACCCATCCATACATCCTTCCTTTTCCCATTTCCTTCCTTCCTTCCTTCCTTTCACCCACCCACCCTTCTCTCATATATTTTCTTTCTACTGCCTTCCTTCCATCCACACATCCATCCATCCATCCATTCTTCTTTTCTCTCATTTCCTTCCTTCCTTCCTTCCTTCCTTCCTTCCTTCCTTCCATCCATCCATCCGCCCGTCTGTCTGTCCCTCTCTCCCTCCGTCTATCCATCCATCCATCCACCCTTCTCATGCTGGCCACTGCAGTGGTGATAAGCTAGCATAAACATCCTCTCGCCTGGTTGCCATGGAAACTGGCAATCCCTCCCAGGGTGATGGAGGAGGAAAAAAACGCTTGGTGGAAATGCTAGAAAGATGGAGTAGAAGCCGACACCCCCCCCCCCCATTGCAGGGTCCAGAAAGCTTTGCAGATTTGGGTGTGTGTGTGTGTGTGTGTGTGCAGGCTGAGTTTGAGCCATTCTGACGAGTTTTGCTGCAGTTTAAAAACAAAGAACGGAAGGAAAGAATCCCTGAGCATGTTGGTTTTTCTTTTAATTTTAGGGACTTTCTGCCCCGTGGATCAGGAATTGTGACCCGACGCCCCCTGGTCCTGCAACTGGTGAATTCCCCGACTGGTACGTGAATTTTGTTTTTAATCCTCTCTCTTCGTCACGACACACAAAAACTCAAGTCCAGGGTGCTGTGAAGTAGGCCCAAGTAGTCATTACCAGACACAATCGGTCCTAAACAAACATATTTTATTAGAACAGCTGAGAATGACCTCATTCTCAGCTTAGTCCAAATTAATTCCAAAACGAAGTCCTTCAGAAAAAGTCCTTCGGCCTTATCACAAACCTTTGTCTTCTTTGGCACCCTTCATGGCAAAGCCCCATGAAGTTCAGAAACAAGAGATGCCGACTGGAAACAGATTTAGCAATGTTGCTTTCCTACAAAGAGCCCAAGAGCCTTTGTTGCTCTTGTAAGCCTTCTGGGAGGGGCCAATCATCTCCTGGCCTTACCCCCGAGTCGTCCTTTTTGCTTTAGCTGCTCTTACCTTCTGGCAGCTCTTCACATGTGTGCACTAGAAACAGGCTCCTCCTGTTCCTCTGCCTCTCTGCTGTCCCACTCTGGATGCTCCCGAATCTGCACATCGCTCCCAGATGGCCCTGGTCCAATCTCTGCCTCTGACACAGAGCCCTCATCCGGGCCTTCCCCTGACTCCAGGACTGGCCCATGTTCCTCTCCAGCCTCCTCACTGTCTAATTCCACTGCCAGCTCCACAGACTGCTGGTGGACCACAACACAGGGGTGGGAGAGAGAAGACCTTCTGGGAAGTACAATCTGATGTGTGACCTTCCTCTAGGGTTACTCAGTCCAAACCAATTTGCTTTGCCCACAAGGAGGAGAAAATGGGAGAGGGGCAGGGGTGAAATGCTACCGGTTTACACCGGTTCGGGCTAACCGATCGCGATAAAAAGCTACCACTTCATCCGAATTGGTATTTCCCAAAATCAGCTATGCCACGCGGTTTATATTTGCTAAAAAGCAGGAAATCTTGATTTAAGATCTCCCCGTCCATGAGCTGTGCCTGACTAGGTGGCTCAGTGGCTAAGACACTGAGCTTATTGATCAGAAAGGCCGATGGTTCGAATCCCTAGTACAGGTCTCCTGCGTTGAGCAGAGGGACTAGATGACCTCCAAGGTCCCTTCCATCTTTTCTTACTTTCTTTGCACCCAGGAGTTGCCACTTTCTGTTGTCTTCTCCCATCTCCTCTTCAAGTTCTTTATTTTTTTACGGTTTACAAACTGATCAATGGGTGAAAAATGTGGCACTTGAGTGTCATACATTCTGATAAAAATGAAATAATATTAATCGTATTCGTTTCATTTAATCACCTTATACTGTATCATTCTAGTAATAATATACATATTTTTATTAAATTACATGCTTTCATTATTTAGTTATTCAATATTTCAATGTGTCACTTTTACGCGCAATCACCCTGTTCTAAGTATCATACCTTGTAATACAAAATACTATTGATCCTATTTATTACATTTAGCAAGCTTATATAATTCTAATAATAATACAAACATTCATGCTAAATTAAAATCTTCCACTATTCGCTTGTTCATCTTATAATCCTTCGTTATTTAGTTATTCGGTATTTGAAATATGTTATTTTTATGTCAGTCCCCTTATTCTGCATGTCATACATTTTAATACAAATAAAATATTTTTAATCATATTTGTTACATTGAACAAACATACGCATATTTCTATCAAATTATAATCTTTCATTATTTATTGAATCAATAGTTCAATCCGTTATTTTTATGCATGCCAGTCGCCATGTTATTTAAGTATACTTAGCCATACCGTCATTGAAATTCTAATTTCCCCTCTTATGATTACTTCTCCTTATTGTATAAGAACGTATATTCTATTAATCCCACTCTCTATAGTTTCTATCCCTATCCTAACTTTGATTATGCCACCAGCCCCATCCAGGGGTGGGATTCAAAAATTTTAGCAAGGGGATCTCTGCCCAGTTGTTGGGTGGGCGTGGCCATGATGGACGTGGCCTAGTTGTCCTCCTGCACCACAGTTGGGGGAAGGGGTGTTTTTGCCCTCCCCAGGCTGCAGAGGCTTTTCTCGAGCCTCCGGGAGGGCGAAAACAGCCTCCCCAGGCTCCAGAGGCCCTCTGGAGGCCAGAAATGGACCCGAACTTCTGATAGGAAGTGGGATTTGAGGGTTCTCCGAACTGCACAGAATCTTAGCTATAGGTTCTCCCGAACCCCTGCAAACCCCCAGCAGTCCACCCCAGGCCCATCTCCTAATCGTCTTCTAACCATCTCCTTCCTTCCTCTAGAATATGGCGAGTTCCTACACTGCAAAGGGAAGAAGTTCACGGACTTCGAGGAGATACGTGCCGAGATCGAAGCCGAGACCGACAGAGTCACCGGCTCCAACAAGGGTATCTCCTCCATCCCGATCAACCTACGCGTTTATTCTCCGAACGGTAAGTCGTGGAACGTATCAAGTAGAACTCCACAATCCCATTTTTGGGTGGTGGTGGGAAGGTCTCGGATTTTGAGAATACTTATTTAAGGTGGAAACAAAACTTAACAGAGAAAGGAATCTTATTGAAGCTTATCATGATATGGCTTGCTTGGGGTTGACATTTTAAATTCTCAATTCCCACCTTGATAGCAAGTTATTCCACCTGAGGTTATTGTGGCCCATCAGCAGCCTGTGCAGCTAGTAGCTGATTCCAACAGTGAGGAGGCTGGCCTATGCAGCTGGCACTTGAGTCAGACAATAAGAAGATGTAGTGTCAGAGGCGGGGATTCAGCCAGGGCCTACAGAACTTCCAGAAGCTTCCATGGGTGAAGAGGAAGAAGAGGAGGAGCCTCTTCTTGATGCACGGGCGCGCAGAGTGGCCAAAAGGCAGGAGTGGCTCCTTAGGAGGAGGTCTCCTCAAGATTAAGGCTTGAGGCTAATTGACCACTCCCTTAGCCTATTTAAGGAAGGACAACGACTGAGGCAATTTGCAGGGAAAAACTTCGTTCATTCTCCTTCGCGTCTTGATCTTAGTTCTCGGCAAATTGCTTCTCAGCTTTCTGCCAACCATAGTAAGATAACGATTATTTATTCTTTGGATTCTTGTAGGCTGTTAAGAAAGTTAATTAACAGCCTTTGTTTGAAAAAGACTGATTTAATTTAGTAAACTAAGGTTTGTACAGACTTTGTGTGTGCTGCGTTCTTTGGGGTCCGTAGCTGGGGCAGAACAGAGATTCCGTTCTAGCTTCATATGGCTGTCCATCTCTTTGTTCTGACCCAGCTCTCCAAACACGACAGATCCTCTGAAGTGAACTCAAAGATTCCTTCATTAGGAGCTCCAGCAGCCCCGGCAAAAAGTTTCTCTCTTACCACAGGCTAACAAGTCCGTCTGTCCATCTGGAAGATGAATAGATGTCTGCCACATCTATTCATCTCCACCCTCTGCTTTTTATCCCCAGAGCTAGGGTGGGGCTTCATTAACAGTGGTGGCTCTTCCGGCCCATAGATTTCCACTGCTCTCCTCTCCTCTGCCTTCTGTGCATCCATGCATCAGGCACCGGACCCAGCTGTTCCTCCTTTTCCCCATCAGCCGCTTCCAGACCTGGGGGCTGTTGACTCTCCATCTGAGGGCTGACGGACGGCCCAGGCTCCACCTCTTTCTCTCTCTCTGACAGCTCCATTCCCTCTTCCCCCCTCAGAGTTCTCAGGTTGCCTTAATGCCGGCCCTGACTCCCACGCCTATTCCTCCTCTGATACGGCTGATAGAGGGGCCACAACACTCTTCCTCTTCTTTCTTTAGTCCTAAGTCTGACTCTGGTGGACCTTCCTGGGATGACCAAGGTTCCAGTTGGAGACCAGCCAGCAGACATCGAATTCCAGATCCGTGAAATGTTGATGCAGTTCGTCACCAAAGAAAACTGTCTTCTCCTTGCGGTCTCCCCAGCCAACAGCGATCTGGCCAACTCCGATGCTCTTAAGATCGCCAAAGAGGTTGACCCTCAAGGTAAGGATCGGCCTTGAGTTTTTGGACCTTGGGTCTGTCAGTTTCTGCAAACCAATTTCTTTTTGTCTCCTGAATTATGAATGATTGCAAAGGGATCCAGGAACAGGAAGAAGAGAAGTTGGATTCAGGATTATTAATTTATCAAATGTATAATGCATCTCATATAAAGTCGTTCCTTTGAACTGAAACTCAGCATGGGAAATGGCCATAACCATAGCACTTAGACTTATATACGGCTTCATAGTGCTTTACAGCACTCTCTAAGCAGTTTACAGAGTCAGCCTATTGACTCCAACAGTCTGGGTCCTCATTTGACCCACCTCGGAAGGATGGAAGGATGAGTCGACCTTGAGCCGGACAGGATTGAACTGCTGGCACTGGGCAGAGTTAGCATGCAATACTGCATTCTAACCACTGTGTCCCCATGGCAAGGAAGGAAGGAAGGAAAGAAGGAGGGAGGGAGGGAGGGAGGGAGGGAGGAAGGAAGGAAGGAAGGAAGGAGAAATGAGAGGAAGAGAAAAAAGGAAGGGAAGTAAGCAATAGCACTTAGACTTACATACCGCTTCACAGTGCTTTTACAGCCCTCTCTAAGCAGTTTACAGAGTCAGCCTCTTGCCCCCAACAATCTGGGTCCTCATTTGACCCACCTCGGAAGGATGGAAGGCTGAGTCAACCTTGAGCCGGTCAGGATCGAACTTCTGGCAGTGGGCAGAGTTGGCCTGCAATATTGCATTCTAACCACTGTGCCCCCATGGCAAGGAAGGAAGGAAGGAAAGAAGGAGGGAGGGAGGGAGGGAGGGAGGGAGGAAGGAAGGAAGGAAGGAAGGAAGGAAGGAGAAATGAGAGGAAGAGAAAAAAAGGAAGGGAAGTAAGCAATAGCACTTAGACTTACATACCGCTTCACAGTGCTTTTACAGCCCTCTCTAAGCGGTTTACAGAGTCAGACTCTTGCCCCCAACAATCTGGGTCCTCATTTGACCCACCTCGGAAGGAATGGAAGGCTGAGTCAACCTTGAGCCGGTCAGGATCGAACTGCTGACAATAGGCAGAATTCGCCTGCAATACTGCATTCTAACCACTGCGCCACCACCCTCTGGTATATGAGGATGCACAAGAGAAAAGCACAACAGGATTGGCAGGGAGAAGTAGGGAGGGCATGTGTGTAGAGTACACCATGATGGGTGTGACATCTCTGTGGCGTCCACTAGATGTTTAAGAAGAAAGCAAAGGTCAGGATTAACCCAATCTCCAACTAGCCCTGGTGATGTTACCTAGACGGGTAATGTTTTGCAAGAAAACAACAAAGCTCAGAGAGGAAGGAATTGCCAGCTTGAAATTTGGATGAACAACCCAATTATAAATACCAGAAGAACATCATATTTCTGTGGTTTCTAACAGTCAATGAAAGTATTCAGTGTAACAGCAGATATAAAGATGATTATGCTGGGTGTAACAGCAAAAAAAGAAGGATGATTATACTGGGATTTATCAATAAAAGTAAGATTATGTTGGGACCAACGGTAAAAACAAAGATGATTATGTTGGGTGAAACAGTAACTACAAGGATGATTATGCTGGGATTAACAGTTAAAATAAAATGACTATGTCGAGATAAATAGCAAAAATGAAGATGTTATTTTGGGAGTAACAGCTAAAATATTGTTTAAATATTGACAATAATTGTAATGATTTAAATATTCTTAATAGCTGGATAGCTCAGCAGACTAATGCATTGTAATTTAACTCCAGCTGTCTGCAATTAGTAAGTTCGAATCTCACTAGGCTTAAGGTTGACTCAGCCTTCCATCCTTTCTAAGGTAGGTAAAATGAGGACCCAGTTTGTGGGAGCAATAAGCTGACTTTGTAAAATATACAAAAGTATGAAGGCTATTGCTTAACGGATTGTAAGCCACCCTGAGTCTCTGGAGAAGGGCGGCATAAAAATCAAATTTTTTAAAAAAAGAACACATTCATCTAAACAAAAAGAAAAGAAAATTGAAATGATATTATGCTAGGATTTAAAGATTTAAGTAATGGGTTTCTGGATAATGGTACTGTTAAATAGATAGAATTTAGGGAAATAATTGAGTAAAATATTAAGTTGTGTTATTTGAAAGCATAAAACAATATGTTGGGATAAATAGCAAAAATGAAGATGTCATGTTGGGAGTAACAGCTAAAATATTGTCTAATTGACAATAATTGTAATGATTTGAATATTCATAAGAACACATTCATCTAAACAAAAAGAAAAGAAAATTGAAATGATATTATGCTAGGATTTAAAGATTTAAGTAACGGGTTTCTGGATAATGGTACTGTTAAATAGATAGAATTTAGGGAAATAATTGAGTAAAATATTAAGTTGTCTTATTTGAAAGCATAAAACAATATGTTGGGATAAATAGCAAAAAGGAAGATGTTATGTTGGGAGTAACAGCTAAAATATTGTTTAAATATTGACAATAATTGTAATGATTTGAATATTCATAAGAACACATTCATCTAAACAAAAAGAAAAGAAAATTGAAATGATATGCTAGGATTTAAAGATTTAAGTAACGGGTTTTTGGATAATGGTACTGTGAAATACAACTTAGGGAAATAATTGAGTAAAATATTAAGTTGTGTTATTTGAAAACGTAAAACAATATGTTGGGATAAATAGTAAAAATGAAGATGTTATGTTGTGAGTAATAGTTAAAATATTGTTTAAACATTGATAGCAATTGTAATGATTTGAATATTAACTTAACTAAACTATTTTTTTTCTTTATATTTCATAAAATGGTAATTTGTGGAGATGTGAAAAAATTTCTTTTAAAAAAAGGTGTTAGTAATTGTACAAATTTATGACCGGATCAAAACTTTGTTCTGAAAAGATATATTTTATGTTTATGTTTTTAAAAATTAAAAAAAAAAACTTTTTCAAAAAGAAAGAAAGAAAGTATCCAGTAACAAAACATATTTCATATTAACCGGCGATTCCAATAAAGAAGAATATTTGGAGAGGTCCTTGGTGCTCTTGAGCTTGGTTATTTTCTTGACGACGTTTGATGACCCAATTTGGTAACATCATCAGGGCTAGTTGGAGGTTGTGCTTTGCTGTCTTCTGAATGGGAACATCTAGGCTTTATGGTGGGAATGACTCCACCCAATGCATTGCCTGTAACTCTCTTCTTAGTCATTCAAAGGTTGTCTGACTTGCTTGTGACCTAACAGGCCAACGTACTATCGGAGTCATCACCAAGTTGGACCTCATGGATGAAGGAACCGATGCTCGGGATGTTCTGGAGAACAAGCTGCTTCCATTAAGGAGAGGTAAAGGTCCTTTCCCTTGTTATCATAGACTAGAATAGAATAACAGAGCTGGAAGGGACCTTGGAGGTCTTCTAGTCCAACCCCCTGCTTAGGCAGGAAAACCTACACCACTTCAGACAAAGGGTTATCCAACCTCTTCTTAAAAAACTTCCAGTGTTGGAGCATTCACAACTTCTGGAGGCCAGTTGTTCCACGGATTAATTGTTCTCACTGTCAGGAAATTTCTCCTTAGTTCTAAGTTGCTTCTCTCCTTGATTGGTTTCCACTCGTTGCTTCTTGTCCTGCCCTTAGGTGTTTTGGAGAATAGCTTGACTCCCTCTTCTTTGGGGCAGCCCCTGAGATACTGGAAGACTGCTCTCATGTCTCCCCTTGTCCTTCTTTTCCTTAAAGTAGACCTACCCAGTTCCTGCAACCGTTCTTCCTATGTTTTAGCCTCCAGTCCCCTAATCCTCTTTGTTGCTCTTCTCTGCACTCTTTCTAGAGTCTCCACATTTTTTTTACATCGTGGCGACCAAAACTGGATGCAGGATTCCAAGTGTGGCATCATAAAGTGGTATTAATACTTCTCGTGATCTTGATTCTATCCCTCTGTTGATGCAGCCTAGAACTGTGTTGGCTTTTTCGGCAGCTGCAACACACGGCTGGCTTTTATTTAAATAGTTGTCCACTAGGACTCCAAGATCCCTCTCACAGTTACTACTGTTGAGCAAGGTACCACGTATACGGTACCTGTGCATTTTGCTTTTCTTGCCTAAGCCTCTAAATCAAAACTTTATTTAGTTACTTTTAAAATTATTTTAACTTTTCTGTACAAATGTTTCTACTTCTGGCTGTTCACCGCCCTGAGTCCATAAGGAGAAGGACGGTATGTAAATCTAATAAACTAACTAACTAACTAACTAAACTATTCATTTCTCTGCCAAATCTTGCTGAAAACTTTCTGTTTTCCCAAAAACGATAATTCCAGCTTGTAAAAAAAATGAGACTGTCCAGATTCCACTGAGAATTCATGCCAATGAGCTTGTTAAATCCCTTCCCACAGTTAGGTCATTTCTTCTTAGATGCCTCGATTCTTTTAAACCGTCTATTTCTAGGAATCTGGGAATTCTTTGATTAGCATCCTGTTGTTTTGAGGAAGGGAAAAAAAATCCCCCATGTTCTCATTTTTCCCTGATAGAATTAAAGTTGAGGGAATATAGAATTTTCTGGATGGCTTCTTATCTTCATTCTTTGATAGATGCTAACGGGAAGGAAATGATTCGGCATCCTGTCCATTGTTAAAGAGGGGAAATACACACAATTGTGTGTGGCCTCAGATTCGAGTTTCAAATCCTTCCCTTTTTCTGCCCAGCCTTCCTGCTAGGGTTCATACAACCTTAGCGCCTGATTTATTCTGATTTATTGGATTTACGCAAACTTCGAACTCTCCCCAAAGATGTTGAAAGTGTTGAGAACATGACATCTTTAAAAAAAAAAAAAAAAGCTGGTGAGATTCAAACTCGAGCGAGACGGGCTGCAAATAAATTGGATCAACAGACCACTCTCGGCATTGACAAAATCCCCATCGGTCAATTGGAGAAGGCAGCTTTGTTTGGAACGGCTTACATCCTGCGAGGAGACCTTTAATCCCACCAAACATCAGCCCTGTTTATCCCAGGTCTTCGGGAAAGATATGATAGGTGGTCATAAATGCCAAATGCAGCCTGAACGTCTGTCTGACTGCGACGAACAATGATTTGATATCTGTGGAGATTTTCAATCATCCAGGGTTGTCCCAAAGGTGCTTTTTCAAGAGACAAGTGGACTGTTATTCTTTTGCTTCTCATCCAAGAAGCTTCTTCAGCTGTGACTGGATGGTGGAGAATGAAAGGAGTTATACTCCTTGAAGACACTGATCATTTGCATCCTTTTAGAGAGTCATTGAGGCCACTTGGAGGTTGATCTGTGTCCTCAGGGTCACCTGAGAGGTGCAAATAGGTGTTGAGCCTTCTGGGAACTATTCTTCTTGGAATTTTCTTGGAACAGTTCCAAGAAGGCTCCACACCCATTTGCACCACTCAGGGTACCCTGAGATAAACCTCTGAGGGCCCTTAATGACTCCTTAAAAGGATGCAAATGACCAGATGACTTACAAGGAGTATCAATCCTTCCATTCCCCATCATTCAGGCAGAGCTGAAGAAAGTACTGTAATGCTCTCTACATGGGGCTCCCCTTGAGGAGCACCCAGAGGCTCCAACTGGTGCAGAGTGCGGCCACGCGGGTGGTTATGGGAGCGAAGTGGCGTTCCCCTGTAACACCTCTCCTGCGCGAGCTGCACTGGCTCCCTGTGGTCTTCCGGGTGCACTTCAAGGTTTTGGTTACCACTTTTAGAGCGCTCCATGGCTTAGGACCTGGTTATTTAAGGGACCGCCTACTGCCACCAGTAGCCTCCCGCCGACCAGTATGCTCTCATAGAGAGGGGCTCCTCCGGGTGCCGTCGGCCAGTGTCCCCCCGCAGCCCCCAGGGGGAGAGCTTTCTCTGTGGGGGCACCTACTATCTGGAATGAGCTCCCCCCGGAGATACGGAGGATCCCAGATTTAGGCACCTTCCGCCATGCCTTCAAGATGTTTTTATTTCAACAGGCTGGCCTGGCCTAACTTTTCCCTTTTAACTTTTAGACTGTAAATTTTAAAATTGTCATATGCATAGGGGGTTGTTTTAATTTGTCTTGGGCCAAATTATCTAATGGTTTTATACTGTTTTTTAAATTTTGTAATCTGCGTGTTTTATCTTTTGGCTGTTCACTGCCTTGAGTCCTGCGGGAGTAGGGCAGTATATAAATTGAATAAAATAAATAAATAAATAAATAAATAAATAAATAAATAAAATAAATAAAGTCTAATTGCCTCTTGAAAAAGCATCCTTGGCACAATAATTTGATGATGATGATACACACAAAAATTTTCCGGTTCTCTGTCTGGTTGCTGGGCGGGCGTGGCTATGGTGGGCATGGCTATGGTGGGCGTGGCCATGGTGGGTGTGGTGTAGTTGACCTCCTGCACCACAGCTGGGAGAGGGGCATTTTTGCCCTCCCCAGGCTCCGGAGGCTTTTCTCGAGTCTCTGGGAGGGTGAAAACTGCCTCCCCAGGCTCCGGAGGCCCTCTGGAGACCTTCCCAAACTTCCATTAGGCCCATTTTTCGCCCTCCCTGAGCCTCTGCCCGTGCCCTGCACTTACCTGCATCCAAAACAGGCTGCGTGGGGACTCCTGGGAGGGGAGGGGACGGATGGGCGGGACCAGCCAGGAGTGGGATTTTGGGGTTCTCCGAACTGCAGAGAATCTTAGCTAGAGGTTCTCCCAAACCCTCAGCAGCCCACCCATGAAAACAACAACGACTTGGACACTTCTCCATTTTGTAATTTGGGAAGGTAGCATCTCCAGGTGTTTCTCCTCTGATGTCTGGTGTCCTTCCATAGGTTACATCGGGGTGGTGAACCGCAGCCAGAAGGACATCGATGGGAAGAAGGACATTCAGGCGGCTTTAGCGGCCGAACGCAAGTTCTTCCTCTCCCACCCAGCGTACCGGCACATGGCGGACCGTATGGGCACTCCCTACCTGCAGAAAACTTTGAATCAGGTAACGTTTTCCTGCAGAGCTGCCCGAGTCACAGAAATCTGCCCATTGGATTCTGTTCTGATCCAAGAGCACGAAGCAGACTCCTTATCCCGACAAAAGACTCTTTTTATTAAGTTACTGTGAATTCCTCTCATTCACATCCAGCAGAGCCTTTCAAGGGTGAATTTACAGTCACAGACCTTATCTGGCTTGGAGAGTTGCCAGGCCGATATCTTCAAAACTTGGCCAGGAGTCAAGAACCAATTCAGCGAACTTATTGTCTCCTGCAAATTCCACTCCTCTTTTGCTCCTCTTTTATTCCCTCTGGGAGGGGACGTTCATCGTCCACCTGTGGCTTTACTCCCGAGTTGACCCTTGTTCCTTAGCTGCTCCCTTCATCTGGCATCTCTGCGCATGCACACACTGGGAACAGGCTCCAGCTGTTCTTCTGCCTCACTGATGTCCGACTCCGAAGGCAGCTGATAACTGTCAGACGGCCCTGGCCCCCTCTCTGCCTCTGATGCAGAGCCCTCATCAGAGCCCTCCCCAGACTCCAGGACTGGCCCATGTTCCTCCCCAACCTCCTCACTGTCCGAATCTGCTGCCAGCTCTGCTGGCCACTGGTGGACCACAACAGATTCAAAGTCCTCACTTTACAACCGTTGAAAGTTACAACAGACACCCCCACACACCCCCAAAGCTATATACAACCTGATTTCAAAGTTACAATGGCCACAGGGCCCCTCCCCTCACCCCATGGTCACGTGATCGCATTTCGGGGGCTTGGCAACCAGCTCACCTTTATAGCTGTCTGCAGCATTCCATGGTCACCTGTCCGTGATTTTTGATGGGTTTTTTTTTTTTTTGCTGGTTTCCGGCATTTGCTTCCAGTTTCCAGCAAAAAAAACCCTCCCATGCCTGTTAAATAAAATAGACTCACTTAATAGCAATAGCACTTAAGACTTATATACCGCTTCACAGTGCTTTACAGCCCTCTCTAAGCGGTTTACAGAGCCATCCTATTGCCCCCAACAATCTGGGTCCTCATTTTACCCAACTAGGAAGGATGGAAGGCCAAGTCAACCTTGAGCCGGTCGGGATCGAACTCCTGGCAGTGCGCAAAGTTAACTGGCAATACTGCATTTTAATCACTGTGCCACCATGGCTCTTAGAGATAGATAGACAGACAGACAGACAGATAGATAGACAGACAGATAGGCAGGCAGACAGACAGACAGACAGACAGACAGAACGAGCACAAACACTAGCACTTAAGACTTATATACTGCTTCACAGTGCTTTACAGCCCTCTCTAAGCGGTTTACAGAGTCAGCCTATTGCCCCCAACAATCTGGGTCCTCATTTGACCCACCTCGGAAGGATGGAAGGCCGAGTCAATCTTGAGCCGGTCGGGATCGAACTCCCGGCAGTGGGCAGAGTTAGCCTGCCATACTGCATTCTAACCACTGTGCCACAATGGCTCATAGAGGGAGGGAGGAAAGGAAGGAAGGAAGGAAGGAAGGAAGGAAGGAAGGAAAGAAGGAAGGAAGGAAGGAAGGAAGGAAGGAAGGAAGGAAGGAAGGAAGGAAGGAAGGAAGAGCAATAGCACTTAGACTTATACACCACTTTGTGGTGCTTTACAGCCCTCTCTAAGTGGTTTACAGAGTCAGCCTCTTGCCCCCAACAATCTGGGTCCTCATTTGACCCACCTCAGAAGGATGGAAGGCCGAGTCAACTGTGAGCCGGTCAGGATCAAACTGCTGGCAGTGGGCAGAGTTAGCCTGTAATACTGAATTCTAACCACTGTGCAAACATGGCTCTTAGAGAGATAGAGAGATAGATGGATATAGATAGATACCATAGATTGATCAATCGATAGATAGATAGATAGATAGATAGATAGATAGATAGATAGATAGATAGATAGATAGATAGATAGATAGATAGATAGATAGAGCACTTAGACTTATATGCCACTTTATAGTGCTTTGCAGCCCTCTCTAAGTGGTTTACAGAGTCAGCCTCTTGCCCCCAACAATTTGGGTCCTC
The DNA here is from genome assembly GCA_038048745.1 of Coluber constrictor foxii. Taxonomy (NCBI): domain Eukaryota; kingdom Metazoa; phylum Chordata; class Lepidosauria; order Squamata; family Colubridae; genus Coluber; species Coluber constrictor. The sequence continues at coordinate 6,374,228 of CM075968.1, forward strand.
ATTTTACCCACCTCAGAAGGATGGAAGGCTGAGTCAATCTTGAGCCTGGTGAGGTTTGAACTGTCAAATCGCAGGCAGCTGGCAGGCAGCGGAAGCAGCCTGCAGTACTGCACTCTAACCCCTGTGCCACCACAGCTCTTGTTAGATAAAATAGATTCACTTAATGACTGTGCAGTTTCCTTCATGTGTCGGTTGCCTAACAACCACCGTGGAAAAGGTCTCTTAAGACGATCAAGACTTGTCCAAAGCATGAAGCTACTGAAGGAAAGAGGAACCTATAAAAATATAGTATAAATGTCAACTTGCAAAGCTTTCAAGTGGTCATAAGGGAACGTAAATCCACGTGGGATTAGTTCTAATTGTCTGTGAAGTTTCCGAAAGATGCCCTAATCAATTCATGAGCCATGAGCCAAACTTCAAAAGAAATACAGTCATTTATTAGGAGCACCATTCCGGCAACATTCGGATGCAGTTAGAACTAATCCCACGTAGATTTACATTCCCCTATGACCCTGTCTCTCCCCTCCTCCCTGGCCATGTCATAAATCACATTCTCCAATTAACCACTTCGGCTGGCTGTGAAAATAAAAATATAATTAAATAAATAAATAAAATAAAAAATAGGATTTTGGCTAGGATCCTGATCCCCATTTTTGCTTCTGATGTGTGCAGCAACTGACCAATCATATCCGCGACACGCTGCCAGGCCTGAGGAACAAGCTCCAGTGTCAGCTGCTGTCAATTGAGAAGGAAGTAGAAGAATACAAGAATTTTCGTCCGGATGATCCTGCCCGCAAGACCAAAGCTTTGCTCCAGTAAGTCCGACGTTGTATGGATAGGTGGGAAGACAGGACTAAGTAGGAACTTTGTAGGCCAATCATGGCAGGGGTGAAATCCAGCAGGTTCTGGAGAACCGGTAGCAGAAATTTTGAGTAATTTGGAGAACCGGTAAATAAACCACCTCTGGTTGGCCCCAGAGTAAGGTGGGAATGGAGATTTTGCAGTATCCTTCCCCTGCCATGCCCACCAAGCCACACCACACCCACCAAGCCATGTCCACAGAACCGGTAGTAAAAAAAATTGAATTTTATTGAAAAATTGAATGTTCCATAAAAGTTCCAGCAGCCCAGACTGTTCTGTCCCCGTCCCACACACACACACACTCAGACAGACAACCGGGGGTTAAATAAACTGGCAGGCAACGAATTAGTCCGATAAGACGCTTGGCAGCAATCCCAGCAGCTGCTTGCCAAGACCTTTATCAACAAACCAAAATACCCACAGTCAGAATTGTCCGAATATTTCCAAGGCCCAGATTGCTGTTTTCCAGAAATGCAATGTGACTCAAAGGAGTTAGTTTTGTCCGTCACAGAGTCTGAATGGCTAACTCACCCCCTTTTATAGCCTGTGGGGTGTGGTCCAGTGAGTCAGCTAACCACGAGCACGTTTTCCCTTTTGCTGAGCACGATTGTCTCTGCGACGCTGACGAGGGTCCAGCCAGCACTTATCTCCTTCATCGCTATCCACCTGTGGCTGCGGGGACGTGCTTGGCTCTGGGCCTATCTCTTGCCCTTCGGTGTCCTCTGGAGGCATTGCCAGAGAGGAGGGTCCTGGAGAAGGAGGCCTTGCCAACTCCTCTCCCTCACTCTCAGAGTCCTCTCCTGCCGATGACACAGGCTCAGGCAACGGAGCCACAACACAGCCTATGGACTATAACGGGTGTCAGCAATCTGGGGCTCTGGAGCCGCATGTGGCTCTTTGGGCCCTCTGCTGCGGCTCCCTGTTTGAGTGATCCAACCACCTCCCTCCAATCCCAGTCAGTCCTCGCCTGGTCTGAGAAGGTAAGGGCGACGGTGCAGGATGGAGAAGCGGCCAGGGCAGAGAAAGAGAGATACAGAGAGAGGGGAGGAGAGAGAGGGAGGAGAGAGAGAGAGAGAGAGAGAGATGTCGAAAGAGTTTTGTGGTTCCCAGTATTTTTTTAACAACTGGTTCTCTGTCCTAATGACTGGCTGGGTAGGCGTGGCTGGGGGGTTGTCATGTGACTGGTGGAAATGAGTGACATTGAGTTGGCCATGCCCACCCAGGTTTTGTGGCTCCTTTTCTTTTCTGTGGGAAATGGGTCCAAATGGCTCTTTGAGTGTTTAAGGTTGCAGACCCCTGGACTATAAGCAGAAGGTTAGAGTTCTGAAGGTAAGGCCACACCTAGAGTACGGCATCCAGTTTTGGTCACCACACTATAAAAAAGAGGTTGAGACTCTAGGAAGAGTGCAGAGAAGAGCAAGAAAGATGATTAGGGGACTGGAGGCTCAAACATGATGAATGGTTACAGGAACTGGGTCTGGCTAGTCTAGTGAAGAGAAGGACCAGGGGAGACAGGATAGCAGTCTTCCAATATATGAGGGGCTGCCACAGAGAGGAGGGAGGTCAAGCTATTCTCCAAAGCACCCGAAGGCCAGACAAGGAACAATGGATGGAAGCTGACCAAGGAGACATTCAACCTAGAAATGAGGAGGAACTTTCTGGCAGAACAATCAACCCATGGAACAGAAGTTGTGGGAGATTCATCCCTGGAGACTTTCAAGAAGAGACTGGACTGCCATCAGTCAGAAATGGTGTAGGGTTTCCTGCTTGGGTAGGGGGTTGGGGTGGCTGATCTACAAGGTCCCTTTCAACTCTGTTAATCTGTGAAGGTTCTTCAATGTTTTTGGAAACCGAGTGGAAGCTAGAGCAGATATTTCCACCATAACCATCTCTCTCTCCTCCTCCTTCTCCTCCAGGATGGTCCAGCAGTTTGCTGTGGACTTTGAGAAACGCATCGAAGGTTCTGGAGATCAGATTGATACCTATGAACTCTCCGGTGGTGCTCGGATCAATCGTATCTTTCACGAACGATTCCCATTTGAGCTTGTGAAGGTAAAACTAAACCTCCGTTGAGTGTTTAGGCACTTATCCTCATATCTTGATGTCCTTCTTAATCCATATCTCCCAGGTTGTCTCTTTAGGTCTGTCTTAAGACCTAAAGCATAAACTTAGACCTATAAGTCCAGAACCTTTAGGTTCTAATTCAAGACAGCGCTATGTAACTTTATTCAGTTTTGATTGATACCATTAACATTCAAATGTTAAGTATTCCAGTGTTTGAGGGGCAGCCACAAAGAAGAGGAGTGGTGTCAAATTATTCGTCAAAGCACCGGAGGGCAGGACAAGAAACAATGGATAGAAACTAACCAAGTAGAGAAGTGACCTGGAATTAAGAGAAACTTCCTAACCGTGAGGACAATTAACCAGTGGAACAGTTGGCCACCAGAAATCATGGGCGCTGCATCACTGGAGATTTTTAAGAAGAGACTAGATCCGACATGGCAAACCTAGGACACTCATGCCACAGGTGGCACATGGAGCCATATCTGTTTGCACGCAAGCGTTGGCCTAGCTCAGCTCCAACACGCATGCGCGCACCGACCAGCTGATTTTTGGGCCTTCCGGAGCCACTGGAAGTCGGGAAACGGCTTGTTTCCAGCTTCCGGGGGATGGAGGAGGCTGTTTTCGCCCTCCCCAGGCTCCAAGAAAGCATCTGGAGCGTGGGAAGGGTGAAAAATGGGCCTACTGGGCCCACTGGTGACCTCTTTGCCATTGTGTGCAAGTGAGGGGAACGCAAGGGGGGGTCACAGGCACGTGCGTGGGGGGCATGGGGCATTGAATTATGGGTGTGGGCACGCACACACTCGACTCCCCCGCACTCCCCCCACTTTTGGCACACAACGGCAAAAGGATTATATATCAGTGGAAAGATAATTTAATCAAGAATGCAATGCAATGACTTTCATGACGGATTTGCTGTTAGAATAGCCGTTACAGTATGAAAAAGAAAAGGGAAACACGTAGGAAAAAAACGAGATATACAAAAAGTATCACCATAGAAAAAAATGAGATATACAAAAAGTATCACCATGTCAGTGAATACTTCATTGGGTAACCTTTAGCATGAATGACGGCCTTACAATGTCTTCCCATGGAGTGAACCAAGTCTTTGAGTTCTGCAGCTGTTATCATGTGGAACCAAGATGGAATGATGGCTTCTATTAACTGGGTTTTATTGCTGGGTCACTTCTGACTAACCAGTTTCTTTAGTTGGCTCCATAGATGTTCAATTGGGTGAAGGTCTGGGCTATTCCCAGGCCATTCCAGCAGTGGAATAGGATTATCTTGAAACTCTCCCCAAAAAGAGGTTTTATTAGCCATCAAACGTCAAAAATACACTTTTCCCAAAAGGTTTCCACAATTTTGGCCACGACTGTATCTCTTTCCTTGTGAATCCTTGGAGTCCATAAAATAATGTGGATTGTTCTTCCCTTGGGGTTCCTCATCCATGTCTCTCTTTCTCCTGTTGCAGATGGAATTTGACGAGAAGGAACTGCGAAGAGAGATCAGCTATGCGATTAAGAACATCCATGGTATCAGGTACGTATTGATGGTCTCTTAACTTCTTCTGAGCATAACTCTAGAATTCTCGGGCCAGAAGACTTCAGAGGTGGGGTAGGTTGGCCCAAATACCTGCCTGGACCACTGACTTTGAAACAGTTCGGTCGGTTCTGTTAAGACTTATTCGTGGTCGTACATTCTTCCTCCTGAGATAAAGTCTCCTCTCTATGTTGGGAAGAAGATACGTTGTCCCAAAGCCGACAAGGAGGTGGGGAAGTTAGGATCACTTGTTCATGGATAATTTTAGGTTGCTTTTCTGAATACTGACCAGAGCTCAGCTTCATAATCTTGTAGAGATCCAGTAATATGTCTGAAGCTTCTCAGATAGACTTTCTAAGGGTCAAAACTAAAGGAGTTAGACTCCCCACCGTCCATAAGCCGGATAGGAGAGCCCAACCCTATTATTGTTGATGTCCCTCAAGGACAGGATGCTTTATCATTTGGTAGAATTTGATCTTGGAGCTCAATGAACCAGGTTGGCCCCATCCAAACCAAACCCAGGTGCAAAAGGAGACATAGCTTTTGGATTCTACTCTTCTCCGATGAGTGACCAGGTTAAATGAACATTGAAATATGCTTTAATATATATCTGGAGCAGGAGGCATGGTTTAGCTTCAGATTGCTATAGAAGCTTACCAGAAGAGTTATGTACAGCATGAGATGTATGATGTTTAAGCATTTAATTTTAAATTTCATCAGTATAGGTAGACCTGAGATGGCTTAGGCTTTACAGTGGTAGCCAAAATTGTGGAAACTTTTTGGGAAAAGTGTATTTTCTAAAACTAGCTAATAACACCACTTTTTTTGGGGGGGGGGGGTGGGGAGTAGTACCATAAACTTAGATCTCAATGGAAAGATAATTGAATCAAGAATGTAATGCCATAACTTCGATGAAGGATTTGCTATTAGAATACCAGTTACAATATAAAGAAGAAAAGTGAAACATGTTGAAAAAAATCGAGATATACAAAAATTATCACCATAGAAAAAAATGAGATATACAAAAATTTATCACCATGTCAATTAATACTTAGTTGGGTAATCTTTAGTATGAATTATGGCCTTACAACATCTTCCCATGGAGTCTTTTAGTTCTGCAGCTGTTCTAATGTGAAACCAAGATTGAATGATGGCTTCTATTAACTGGGTTTTATTGCTGGGTTGCTTCTGACTAACCAGTTTCTTTAGCCGGCTCCATAGATTTGCAATTGGGTGAAGGTCTGGGGCTATTCCCAGGCCATTCCAGCAGTGGAATAGGATTATTTTGAAATGCCAAAATAAAAATGGTGTTATTAGCCATCCAAAATACACTTTTCCCAAAAATTCCACAATTTTGGCCACTACTTTAGAAATGAAAATGCCCAAAATGGAGGTCGATGGAGAATAGCTGCCTGATTTGGTCATCCCTATCTAAAGAAATTTGCCATCAAAATTGGATTGGCTTGCAACGTTCAACTTTTTACACCTCAGAAAGCCCATTAATGAAAGTGTGTTGAGGAGACTAGCCCTAAGATCTATTTTTCCCCCAAGTCTCTTCATGAGATGCCTTGATGATCCTCAACCACTTCATTTTCCCACAAGGGATGGGTTCATGGAGAGTCCTTGGTGTTTTCTGAGCTTGGTTAAAGCCCAGAGAGCACCAAGGACTTCACAGTTTAACCTTTAGCTCCAGAGATTCTCTTACCTTGAGACAAACTCGTGTTTGGGCAGGACTTCTCCATAAGCCTTGAGTCCCAGGCAATGTTGCAGGATCTCAATTCCCAAACTGATCATCCAGTTACATCTCCTAAAATGAGCATACAATTCTGGAAAACACAAGGTGTCCCAGAACTAGAAGAAGACTAGGAGAAGGTTTGCTGACTGTCATTTGTGAATAGAGTTGGATCCCTGAAGGATGAAAGTCAGGAAGCTGGTTGAATAGACCTTAGGGACAGTTTGGAATCCTTGGTGCTCTCTGAGCTTGGTAGTTTTCTCACAGATGTTTCATAGCCAAACTAGGGAACAAAATCAGTAATGAAACACCTCCCAAACAGCCGCCAAGCTCAGAGGACACCAAGGATTCCACAATTTAATCCTGAGCTCCAGAGAGTCTCTTCTCTTGGACAGGCTCATGTTGGGCAGGATTTCTTGAGTCCCAAGCAACATTTCAGGATCTCAATTCCTAAACACCATCCAACAACGTCTCCTAAAACGATCATACATTTCTGGAAAATGCAAGGTGTTCCAGAACTAGGAGAAGCCTAGGAGAAGGTTTGCTGACTGTCCTTTGTGAATGGAGTTGGATCCCTGAAGGATGAAAGTCAGGAAGCTGGTTGGATAGACCTTAAGGATTGTGGGGATCCTTGATGTTCTCTGAGCTTGGTGGTTTTCTCACAGACGTTTCATGACCAAACTAGGGAACTTCATCAGTAATGAAACATCTCCAAGAAAATCACCAAGCTCAGAGAGCACCAAGGACTCCACAATTCAATTGAGAGAGCTACAAATATTTTCTTCTAACGAGAACTTAGTTGACCCACCATGGCTCGTCCTTCTGGGCTTCCCGTTTCCCTCCTCGAGGGGCTACTGACTCTGCATCATAGGCACCCCCGTTTATTATCCTTTTATGGAATGCGATGACGTTCTCCTCGCCCTATCTCCTTCCGACCTTGTCCTCTTGTCCTCCTCCTCTAACCGCCACCACTACCCCGCGTGCGTAGAACTGGTCTCTTCACGCCTGACATGGCTTTTGAGACCATCGTGAAGAAGCAAGTCAAGAAGATTAAAGAGCCTTGCTTGAAATGCGTGGACATGGTCATTTCGGAGTTAATCAATACGGTTAGACAGTGCACCAAGAAGGTAAACCCGGGGAGCATGGGAATCGTGACATGCTCGCGACCCACCCTACCCCACCACCACCAGCAGCCGAAGCCCAGCATTTCTGATCTGGGGGGGGGCTGATCCCGCCTGGCGCAAATGTCCTGTCGTTTTCTTCTGGGTTGCCCTTCTTCACAGCATGACTAGACCTGAGTGAACCTTGCTTGATATTTCCTAGCCGATCAGAAAAGCCATGGCGACGCTGAAGAGGGTAAAACCCGGGCTTTCAGTGTTTCTCTGATTATAGTTTTGGGGCCTGGAATTATTCTGAGATTCAATAAGATCAAGACGGAGGATAATTGCTTGCTATTCGCTTTATACAGTTGTGTTTTGGGTTTTTTTTCTCCCCCTGAAAGAAAACTAAAATGGCCGCCATCTCTCATGTTTCCATTTAATGCTCGGGAGACCCACAATTTGGAGAGACACACCAAATTTGTAAGGCAAAAACGGAGGCAGGATTTTAAAGAGTGGGTACAATTTCTCCCAGTCACATCAGTGTGATTTTTTTTTGAGATTTGATAAGAGCGGGTAATCGCAAAATTAAATCCGCTAGTACTTTCCTTCACCTAGGTTGGCTTCCTCTGTTGCCTTCTTTCTTTTCTTTTTCTTCTTTTTTTCAAAATTGGGATATTCTACTGAAGATCCTTCCCTTTGCCAAAGTGTTTTTTTTTTTTTTGGAAATATTTGATCCATGTTGGCAGAATTCTTCCACAACTTGAGGAAGGAAGGTGAAGTGATGTACTCTGTAATATAGCTAGTTGGGTCTCACTCATTTTTTTCATCCCCAAATCTGAAAAAAAAACTATATATACATTTTGGAACAATCAAATCACACGTTTTTGGAACCCATAACAACCAACAATTCAACAGTTCCGTTTTGGAACCGTTGAACCAACTCTACCACTCTTAAAATCCTATCTCTGTCTTCACCTTTGAAATATTCACCTAGGTTGGGTCTTCAGATCTTCAGATCTCAAAAATAGTATTTGTAGGGCTCTGTTTTTACATCTCCAGAGTTTGGCCTGGTTTTCTGATTGGCTTAGTCTGGGCCCTGCCCCCAAAGAGCTTCAAAGGGTGAAGATCATCAATTTAGAAATGCCTCCCTCTCTCAGTTGCTTATGAAAAGGGTGGCCTCGAAAGATACCAGATACGCTAACGTATGGATTCAGAAGACCACATAGAAAGGTTCCAATCTCAGCTATTCCTTTTCCAAAGCTGAAGAAGGGACCCTCAAGTGAGATGGTGGTTGAAGTTCTTTCTTCAACAGCGAAAAGGCATTTGACTAAAAATGTGGGAACCTGGAACTTGACCCATCTTGGACAAGCTATTGGCCAATAGGGAGCAGGTAAGGGGATGGGGAAGAGATGGAGGGAGCTTGAGAAGGCTCTTGGCGGTCCCCAGCAAAGGACAAGATTCATATCTACTTCGGCAAGAAACTGCTGTATGGTTGGTTTAGGGTCCTTTGACAAAACGGGCATATCTGTTGCAGGTTCCTCAAGAATCTAGAATGCTGGGAGGAGTTTTCTTTTTCTATCCTGCTGTCTTGGGGTGGGGAGGGGTTCCTGTGTCTATGAGGAGCACCCAGAAATTTGCCATTCGCTCCTGGGAATCACTAGCCCTTGGGCTGCCAAGTATACAGTGTCGTCTGAACGATGGGAATCGGAAGGACCGATCTTCCTCAGTCTGCCCTCCCCGTTAATTTTCCTATGAGCCTCAAATCCACGTTCTTTGCTTTTTCTTTAAGCCCCTTTCTGCTTCTGAATTTATTTCTGCCCTTATTTCTTCCCTTCCATCTCCTTTCTCCGTTACGTTTTTTTTCCCCTTCTTCCCACCTCCCTCACCCACTCCGAAGAGCAGAAAAATCCATACCTCTAAGAGAGTCTTTTATAAAACTGACCTGTTCTGAAGGACAGGAGAAGGAAGAATGGGGGGAAAAAGGAAGGAAGGAAAAGAAGGAAGGAAAGAAGGAAGGAAGGAAGGAGAGAGGGAGGGAAGGAGGGAGGGAAGATTATAGCATGCTGTTTGGGGAAATTTGAAGTCCAAAATTTGACTTCAAATTTCAAGACGCATCTTAAAGGGACCAAGGTTGAGAAACATCGATCTGGTAGATGTTAAAGCTGAATAAGGTTTGGCTCAGGTGGCCTAGACATGTCTTCAGAATGCAATGATGGGAAGTTTTAACTCGGTTTCCACAGTTAAAGTCCCTTAGGGAGATAAGCGTGTTGCCAACACATGCGTAGCTATATCTTCTTCAAGTTCTCAAGATGCCACACTTCCTTGTTCCCTTGAAAAGTCCACCCTGAGCGAGTCGGTCAACCACGTTAAGAGAAGAAGGAAAAACCAAGCTGGATCCCAGTCTTGGTTTGAGAGAGGAGAGGAGGACAAGAATGGGAAGATCCATCTCTGCGTGTCCCCCTTCATTGTTGTTGTTTTTTTAAATAAAAAAAACTCATCCCGTAGCTTTGCCATTCCCCATCCTTTTTCTAACCTGCAGAATTCACTAGATGCTTGGCAGCACATGGAATCCTGTAGTGATGCCCTCTTGGGGGAAACATCTGTCCGTGGAGCAAGCGATCCAAGAAAAAAAAGAAAAGAGAAAAGAGAACTCACTTCTGTCTCTGTTTACCTTGTGTTTTTTTTCTCTTCTTCTTTTCTTTCTCCTCCCTCTCTCTCTCTCTCTCTCTCTCTTTGACTCTCTCCTCTTTCTGTCTGCTTCACACCTTCCTTCCCTCTTCATGGCTTCTTCTCCCTCCCTCCCTCCCTCCCATTCACCTTCCCCCACCCCCCTCCCCCACCCCCACCCCGCTCCTTTTCATCGTGCAGAACTGGCCTCTTCACGCCTGATCTCGCTTTTGAAGCCATAGTGAAAAAGCAAATGCAAAAGCTGAAGGAGCCCTGTTTGAAGTGTGTGGACATGGTAGTGAGTGAACTCACGTCCACCATCAGAAAGTGTAGCAACAAGGTAAAAAATCCCGCGAAGGAGGGAGAGAACTACTTCCCCACCCAAACAAAACAAAAAAACAAAACAAAAACCCCAATGCCATTTTGTGGGCACACACAGAGTATACAGCACAATCTTAGTCCCGGCAAACCTCTTTTTATTCATACGGCTGTGAATTATATTGTCATTCTCAGTCTGCAAAGCTTCTCAAACAGTCTTTCAGGGGAGTGTTTACAAACACCCACCTTATCTCCCTTGGAATGCTGCCAGAGAACGAATTGCCAAATGCAGGGCAAGGCCAAACTTAGCACAGAGTCAAATGGAACTTTTCCAGAGCTTTTACTGACCAGATGAACTAATTGCTTCTTGCAAAAGGTCACATCCTGTTCCCTTCTCTTTTACGTCTTATGGGAGGGGCCAATCATCTCCAAGCCTTACTCCCAAGTCGACCCTTTTTCCTTAATTGTTCCTGTCTCTCGGCAGCTCTGCGCGTGCGCACGCTGGGAACAGGCTCACACTGTTTTTTTGCCTCGCTGATGTTAGGCTCCGGAGACCCTGGAGGCAGCAGATAACTGTCAGACGGCTATGTCCCCCTCTCTGCCTCTGATTCAGAGCCCTCGTCCGAGCCTTCCCCAGACTCCAGGACTGGCCCACGTTCCTCCCCAACCTCCTCACTGCTGCCAGCTCTGCTGGCTGCTGCTGTTTTGACCCAGGCCCAAGTAAATAGTAGGAAAATCAGTCCGTGAAAAACAAACTTTATTCAAACAGCTGAGAATGACTTCATTCCCAGCGTCTTTCAACTAAATTAAAGCAAATTCCTCCCAACACAAATTCCTCAGTCCTGTCGCAAACCTTGGTCCAATTAGGCAAACTGCCCAAGGCCTTTCTTGGCAAACGTTCAGAAGTCACAGATACAAAAATAAATACAAGATGTAGACGAAGAAGAAGACAAAGCTACCAAAGTTGTTTTCTGGCAAAGCCCAAATGCCGTTGCTGGTCTGTTTTAAGCCTTATGAGAGGGGCCAATCATCTCTTGGCCCTACTCCCGAGTTGTCCTCTTTGCTTGAGTTGCCTTCTGGCAGCTCTTCTCATGCGTGCACTTGGAACAGGCTCCTCCTGTTCCTCTGCCTCTCTGCTGTCAGCCTCTGGAGGCTCCGGAGTCCGCACATCACTCCCCGACGGCCCTGGCCAGATCTTTGCCTCCGATGCAGAGCCCTCAGCCAGGCCTTCCCCAGGCTCCAGGACTGGCCCATGTCCTTCCTCAGCCTCATCTCTGTCCGACTCCACTGCCAACTCCGCAGACTGCTGGCGGACCACAACAGCTGGCGGGCCACAACAGGGATGATGGGGTGAAGATGATTGTTGGGCCATAAGTAGACAGGTTCCAGCTCTGAAGGAGAAGGGAGAAGATGGTTGGGTTTCTATCTTCTCCTTCTTCTGAGTGCTTCGAAGTCCTGGGGTGGCCACTCAACGAGACAACTAGTCTGAGATGTTCTTAAAATGTCCTACTTGCTGTCTGGAGCAAACTCTTGGTCTGAATGTCTCTGGAGATCCAGGATATGGTTGTCCCAAAGGTGCTTTTTCTCAAGAGGCAACTGGACTTTCTTGGTTTTTCCTTGAAGAGGTTTTACTTCTCATCCAAGAAGCTTCTTCAGTTCTGGCGTAACTAAATATCTATGGAGATTCTCAGCCATCTAGGTCATGGTTGTCCCAAAGGTGTTTTTTGAAGAGGCAACTGGACTTTCTTGGTTTTTCCTTTTTCCACCAGAGCCTGGTGGCGCAGCAGACTAAAGCACTGTTATTAAGAACAGCTGCCTGCAACTACTGCGAGTTCGAATCCCACCAGGCTCAAGGTTGACTCAGCCTTCCATCCTTCCTAAGGTAGGTAAAATGAGGACCCAGTTTGTGGGGGCAATAAGCTGACTTTGTATAAAATATACAAAAGTATGAAGGCTATTGCTTAACGCATTGTAAGCCGCCCTGAATCTCCGGAGAAGGGCAGCATATAAATCAAATTTAAAAAAGTAAAGAAAGAAGATGTTTTGACTTCTTATTCAAGAAGCTTTTCAATTCAAGTTTAACCAGGGATTCGCCCTGATGCCCAAGAACGACAAAATCCGTTTTTTCCCAGATTTCTTCTTCTTGGCGCCCATCTGAAATTTTAATTTCTTTTAAAACCTCATTTCTTAACCTTTCTTCTCCTCGTATTGGCATGCCATTAATTTATCAAAAAAAAAAAAAGCGTTAAATAGGAGAGAACCACAGTCACCGAACACTGGAATTGTGCTATTTCAATTCTATTCCAAAAAAATGCAATTCAGGAATCCACGTTAAAGGGGTACAGCTTTTTTTAGGACATCTGGGCACCGTTAGATGGCGCCACACGCCTCCTGAATATGGCATCTCGGCTCTCTCGATTCACCCAGCGGACAAATCATCAGAAACAAACTTCAGATTCTCAAGTTTTGACTTCGATCTGTAACGAAGACCAAAAACTTCGACGGCACAGCAGCTTCTTGACTGGATTCAAGACTGGATCCAGGCAGGGCGAGGAAGGATTTTGAGGCGGAACCAAGAATGAGAAAAGAAAAGGATGAACTAATGTCCTTATTTGAGGAAAATAACAGATGTGTTTTTTTCCATGCAACAGCAAAAAGGGAGGTCTTGATGAAGATTTGTTGGTCAGCTGCGCGAAGCCACAACTGTCTTAAAAAAGCAGCTGCCTCGTTGAAATGGATCCTGTTGCAAACAACCTCCTTAGGAGAGGCGGCCACAAAGAGGATCACAAAGAGATGCCCGAGAGGGATTTAATTTTCCGCTGCGGATTCTCTGAAGCTCCCCCCTTCACTTAAAATAATAGCCCGCAAAGAGGATTCTTGGGCGATTAAAAGATGAACTTTCGTTTCCTTTCTCAATTCCTGCCCCACGGAATTCCTTCTTATTGGCAACTCCCCTCGGATGGTGGAGGGAAGCCGTCTGGCTGGTTCCTTCCAATTTCTCTCTCTCTCTCTCTCTCTTTCTCTGTCTGTTCGTTTTTTGTTTTGCCTTTCGAAGAGTTGCTTGAAAACTGCAACCCCAAACTCAGCTCCCCGAAACCCAAAACTGACATTGGAAAGAAAATGGATTCTGTTATTCTGCGTTTTTACTCTTCTGCAGACAAGAGCCCTCCTTCGAGCATCTGCATCTGATGGAGGGGAAGATACAAACGAGGAAGGGGAAACTTCCTGACAGTGAGAACAATTAACCAGTGGAACAGCTTGCCACCTAGAAGACCCCAAGGTCCCTTTCAATTCCGTTATTACGTTGTTCAAAGTGACAGTTGAATCCAGAATTTCCATGGCTAAAGCAAATGGTGAATCAGTGAATCGTGCCTGATTTTGCGATGGTTTGTTAAGGGAATTGCGGCAGTTATTAATTGAATCACACGGTCGTTAACGAAGACAGCTTCCTCCATTGACTTCGCTTGTCAGAAGGTCGCATATAGCAATCCCTTGACCCCGGGAGGCTGCAACCCTAGTAAATACATGACAGCTGTCAAACTCCCGAATTTTGACAGCAATAGCATTTAGACTTATATACCGCTAGAGCCCTCTCTAAGCCGTTTATAGAGTCAGCCTATTGCCCCCAACAATCTGGGTCTCGGAAGGATGGAAGGCTGAGTCAACCTTGAGCCGGTCAGAATCGAACTGCTGGCAGTGGGCAGCAGAATTTGCCTGCAATACTGCATTCTAACCACTGCGCCACCACAGCTGATAGATAGATAGATAGATAGATAGATAGATAGATAGATAGATAGATAGATAGATAGATAGACAGATAGATAGATAGATACTATAGATAGACAGATACTGTAGATAGACAGATACTGTAGATAGATAGACAGATAGATAGATACTGTAGATAGATACTGTAGATAGATAGATAGATAGATAGATAGATAGATAGATAGATAGATAGATAGATAGATAGATAGAGATACTGTAGATAGATACTGTAGATAGATGATGATGATGATAGATAGATAGATAGATAGATAGATAGATAGATAGATAGATAGATAGATAGATAGATAGATAGATAGATAGATAGATAGAGATACTGTAGATAGATACTGTAGATAGATACTGTAGATAGATAGATAGATAGATAGATAGATAGATAGATAGATGATAGATAGATAGATATACCGTACATAGATACTGTAGATAGATAGATATAGATCAGTGATGGCTATACAGATATAGATGATATATAGATATAGATATAGATATAGATATAGATATAGATATAGATATAGATATAGATATAGATAGATAATTAGATAGATAGATATGTAGATAGATATAGATAGATATATAGATATAGATATAGATATAGATATAGATATAGATATAGATATAGATATAGATATAGATATAGATATAGATATAGATATAGACAGATATTAGGATAGATAGATGATAGATAGATAGATAGATAGATAGATAGATAGATAGATAGATAGATAGATAGATAGATAGATAGATAGATGGAAGGGTGGATGGATGGATAGATCAACATAGACAGAAATAGATCAATAGCAATAGACTTATATACTCCTTCACAGTGATTTATGACTCTCTCTAAGTGGTTTACAGAGTCAACCTCTTGCCCCCAACAAACTGGGTCCTCGTTTACCGAACCATGGGAGGATGGAAGGCCGAGGGGATGCTGGGGACCTGGGGATGCTGCAATGAAATCTGTGGGGACGTCTCACTTTTTTCAGTGCCGTCGTAACTTCAAACAGTCACTAAACGAACGATTGCAAATCGAGGACTCCCTGCATTGGGGATGAATGAAAATTTGAAGCTGTTTAAACAACACTTCCCCGTATTTTTTTTGTTGTGTTTTGTTTTTCTCTGTCCGACAATGGCTTTCTGCTCCCCAAATTCCTCAACGGTGAACTCATTTCAGGCAAAATCCGCCCCGTGGCTGCCAAAAAAAAAAAAAGAAAGAAAGAAAAGAAGAAAAAAAAAATCCTGCATCTGAGAGGAGGGGTGGGGGGAAGGGGAAATCATTCCTAAGAATTGCTAAACGAGACAGGAAATGGATCCATCTGTTTTTTCCAAGAGCCACAGTGTGGGTGTCGGTGAAGAATGAAGAAGAGATGACAGATCTGCCTGAAAGAGAAATCAAAATTTTTCGGAGAAGGGGGTGGAACAGAGGCCAACGTGGCCTCGGAAGGAATATAGAAAGCCGTAGAATCAAGAATCTCTCTGTATAAAAGCAAAATCCACTCATTCATCACAAAATCTCCAGAACGGTAAAGCCTACAAACTTAAAATTTGGCATGTAAGTTCCTCTTGGCTTCTAGGTACTTGCTAAGAAAGGATTTTTCGAAATGACCATCCGATCATTAGTATTTTGTATACAGTATTATATTAACACAGGAGTGAAATGCTACCGATTTGGGCGAACCGGTATTTCCGACGATCAGCTGTGTCTCACGATTTATATTGGCTAGAAAGCAAGAAATCCTGCTGTTCTGCTTACCTTTGCAGACTAAGAAAAGGCTTCTTAATCCTCCTTTTTCAGCACTGTGTAGTAGCGCCTGTGATGCGCATGCGCACGAAGCACGCATTTGGTGTGCACCTCGCATGCACGCATGAAACAGACCAGTAGCGAAGTGAACCGGTAGCAGACTTCAGCAGGATTTCATCCCTGATTAACACACTCTGATGCAAAGGAGTTAGACGTTCCACTCCCCACTCCCCAACTGAAAAGAACTCTGTTCCAACTGCCAGTTGCCTCACATTCCATTATTACCTCAGTTCAAACTAGCAGACGTTCCACTCCTTTACTCAGAAGCGATCTGGGGCTCCTTACAGTACTAAACGTCGCTACCTCACCAAAATGTCTACGCCTTCCACTTACGAATCGCCACCCAATCCTGTAGTTTCGTAGCGAACCACGGGTATCCAGCTAGTATATGGATAGAATCAAGATCATGCGAAGCGTCCATACCACTTGGTAAGGCCACACTTGGAATAGTGTGTCCAGTTCTGATCATCACAACATTTAAAAAAAAGATATTGAGACTCTGGAAAGAGTGCAGAGAAGATCAACCAAGACGATTAGGGGAAATGAAGGCTAAAACGTATGATAGATGTCTATGGAGATTCTCCATCATCCAGATCATGGTTGTCTCAAAGGTGCTTTTTCAAGAGGCAAACTGGACTTTCTGGTTTTTCTTGGAAGACATTTTGTTTCTCATCCAGGAAACTTCTTCAGCTCGCTTCTTATCCAGAGCTGAAGGAGCTTTTTGGATGAAAAGTGAAAATCTTCTGAGAAAAACCAAGAAGTCCAGTTCCCTCTTGATAAAAGCACCTTTGGGATATAGGAAGGATGGTTGCCGGAACTGGGTATGTCTGGTTTGATGAAACAAGGACCAGGGGAGACATGATAGCAGTCTTCCAATATCTCAGGGGCTTCCACAAAGAAGAGGGAGTCAAGCTATTCTCCAAAGCACCTGAGGGCAGGACAAGAAGCAACGGATGGAAACCAATCAAGGAGAGAAGCAACCTGGAACAGGAGAAATTTCCTGACAATGAGGACAATTAACCAGTGGAACAACTGGCCACCAGAAGTTGTGAATGCTCCAACACTGGAAGTTTTTAATAAGAGGTTGGATAACCATTGGTCTGAAGTGGTGTAGGGTTTCCTGCCTAAGCAGGGGGTTGGACTAGAAGACCTCCAAGGTCCCTTCCAACTCTGTTATTCTGTATTCATCCTGGCCCTCTCGAAGCAAGGAAAAATATGAGAGACCACTTGGGAAATGAGGTTAGTTTTGGGAGGCAATCAAGAATGACGGGACATGGAGTCCAAGCCAATGAAGCAGGAACTTGCGCAAAGGATGATCTGTCATGGTGGAGTCTCGCTCTCCAGGATTTACCAATTTCATTTCCCCGGCATCCTGATCCCACCAGCAATTTTCTATGTTCGCACAGGGTATTAAGCCAGAAACTAACCAACAAGCAATCTCGTTAGGGCTCTTTTCCACGGCTTCTTTCATGTGTGAGTTAGATCTAGCGCTCCAGCCAGGGAGCAAAGCTTGTTAACATCATGCCCACCATGAAATTCTAATTCCAAGTCAGGGTTAGGATACCCTCTGGATTGTGGCCATTGATAGGAAGAGTGGGGGGACTGGGTAGCATCAATTCCAGGGAAAGAGCTGTTTGGAGATGTAGGTTAGCGGTGGGTAGGGGGATCTGACAAGCCATGGTTTGCAGGGAGAGGCGTCTTCCTCTGGGATCATGGTTAGAAACAGTGGTGAAATCCAAATTTTTTTACTACCCGTTCTGTGGGCGTGGCTTGGTTTGATGGGCATGGCAGGGGAAGGATACTGCAAAATCCCCATTCCCTCCCCACTCCTGGGGCCAGCCAGAGGTGGTATTTGCCCATTCTCCGAACTACTCAAAATTTCCACTACCGGTTCTCCAGAACCTGCTGGATTTCACCCCTGGTTAGAAAGATTTAGGAGCAGGAAAAGGGGTATCTATTGAGGCTGAATTTGACGGCATCCCTAATTTTAAGGTGTCCGCCAGTCCCCTCCTCCGATTTGCCCACTCTCTTGTTCAAAAGGATGGCATTTTCTGGGTGCTGCTTATCTTACAGCCCCCTCTCCCCTCCCCTTTGCACCCCAATGCATGATCCTTTTGGGGGGATGGGGAGGGGTGGGAAACGGATGTATCTGTCTTGTGCGTTGCTCGTGAGCTCACCCGTCTCATTGTCGTGCATGTCCTCGCTTTCCCACAGCATTGGATGCTTCCCCCCCGCTCCCCGCATGAGACATGCCAAATGGCGACGATCAAAACGTGGCATAAACTGTGGGGGAATTTTTTTATTTGCAATTTTTTGGGGGGTTGGGGTGGCGTTGGGAGAGGAATGGGGTGGGGTCCATTTTGGATAAGAAGAGTTGGGAAGATGTTTTCCAATTTCCAAACTGGGGTTTGTTTATTTATCTGGTTTTTGCTGTCTCCAGCGAGAAAGAAGGTGTGCTCCAGACTGCAGGGATCTCCAACCTTGGCAAGTTGAAGACTTGTGGATTTCAACTCCCAGAATTCCTCAGGCAGGAATTCTGGGTGTTGAACTCCACACGTCGTAGAGTTACCAAGGTGTGGAGACCTGTGGTCCAGAGTGATGTTCCTCAACCTTGGCTCCTTGAAGATGTGTGGACTTCAACTCCCAGAATTCCTCAGGCAGCCATGTTCCTCAACCTTGGCTCCTTGAAGATGTGTGGACTTCAACTCCCAGAATTCCCCCCAGCCAGCTGAATTCTGGGAGTTGAAGTCCACACACCTTCAAAGGGGACCGAGGTCGAGAAACACTGCTCTGAAACAACAGCAAACATCAAAACATCATAAATAGCTTCCTTACCCCTTCTTAAATGATGGTTAAGGATGGCTTCCTTGTTAAACCCACCCAAGGATTGCTATCTGAAGGGGTGGCTATCGTTAATTCCATACAATTAAATTTAAAAAAAATTAAAATGTGTTTGGATGTACTCCATAACTCATCTTCAATGTCATCTTCCTGGCATGGGAGACGTTGCTATCGGCATCACCTCAAGCCATGGTTCCTTCAAACGTGGTTGATTGGTTAAGGCACGGATGGCCTGATGCACTCCACATATTGATTCCCTAAGCCGTGATTTGCAAGCCACCATGGATGGATTTGTCCTCCACTGAAAACAGAACTCTCTTGGATTGAAAGCTGGCTTAAAACACGCCTTGAGGAAGAACTTCCAAACTTGGTTGAACATTGGGAAACATCTTCGCAGCTCTCCCTTTTTTCCATATTCTTCCCTCTTGCTTTCTCACGCTCCACAACAACCTTGGCCAGATAATCCTGGAGGGTTTGGGGGTATGTTTTCCACCTCCTTTTTCTCTGACTGGACATTCTTCCCTCTCCATTTTTCCTCCCCATACAGCTAGTCCAATATCCTCACCTGCGAGAGGAGATGGAGCGTATCGTGACCACTTACATCCGGGAGAGAGAAGGAAGGACAAAAGACCAGGTATGTTCTATCTCAGCAGTCACCGACTGGTGGTCCGTGAACTGCTGGTGGTCCGCGAGAAAATGTTGGTGGTCTGCAGAAAAATTCTTTGCATTTTTTTATATTGCACTAAATCAGGGGTCCTCAAACTACGCCCCCTGGGACAGACACGTACAATGAACGCTTGTGTTGCTGCAGAGAGTCTCCCCCTTCGGGGTCTTTTTGTGTGGGTCGGAGGGGTGCAGAAATTCTAACTTGGGGTCTGCTTCAGCCTCCTGGTGTGGGGCTTTGGGCGAAGGCTGGAGGGAAGTATCACTAGTGGCGAAGAGCCGAAGGACCTTGTTCCAGTGGGAGTGACTCATGGCCTGGAACTGGCTGACCATCTCAGCCCGCTGAGCCTCCAGGCGCCTGTATCTGGCCTTGCACTCCCGCAGGTCTTCCCTCTGCTTGGAAAGCCTATGCTCCTAGTCCTCACTGAGGTGCTTCTGCTTAGCCTCCTTCTCGGCCAGATCCAATCTGAACTGAGCTGTTTTGCCAACTCTTTCTCGTGGTGGCTGCTTAGCTCCAACAACTGTCTCCTGTTGGGGCGCTAAGGAGCCCGAGCGGGGAGGCGAGGAGTAGCTGGGAGGGGAGGGGCGAGTAGAGGCTGGCGAGACGCCCCTCGATGTTAGTGACATTGAGTTGGCCATCAAGTTGGCCACGTCCACCCAGTCACATGACCACCTAGCCACGCCCACCCAGCTGGTTATTAGGCAGATCATATTAGCGGTCCGCGGGATTTAAAATTATGAATTTAGTGGTTCCTGTTGTCCGAAAGGTTGGGGACCCCTGTTCTGTTTGGAGATGCTTCCCATTTCTGTAGCCACCCAACGGCCCCCTTCCAGAGGGCAGTTTTTCATTTGGAATCCAAGCTTTTCCCCCAATAAAGCCCAGCTTTCCACCTCTGGAGAGCCACCAGATGAGCTGGACTTCAACTCCCATAATCCCCCTCCCTGTGGGTTACAGGAGCAGAAGACTCACAGTTTTGGAGGCCCTGATGCAGTATTCTGGCGTTAGTAGCCATGAGCTGAGTGTCGAGATGTTGATGAAGGTCATTTTGAGAGATCTCAAATGCTTCGTCATGGTTTTCGTTCCCAGGTCATGCTCTTGATAGACATTGAACTCGCCTACATGAATACCAACCATGAAGACTTCATTGGGTTTGCCAAGTAAGTCAAAAGTTACTTCTAGGAGATGACTTCAGTCCATCTTTTTGGTTGTTGAAGTTGTTCCTCTTGACAAATTTCACCCAGATGTTAACTCTATTTTATTATCTGCCTCCTGGGGAAAGTTGAAAACACGGTTTTTCCAGAAGGCTATGGGCATTCTCAGTCATCCATGTCATAGTTGTCCCAAAGGTCTTGGACTTCGTTTTTCCTTGAAGAAGTTTCGCTTCTCATCCGAGAAGCTTCTTCGGTTCTCATCCAAGAAGACTCTTCAGTTAGAACTGAGGAAGCTTCTTAGATGAGAAGCGAAATGTCTTCAAGGAAAAACAAAGCCCGATTGCCTTCTGAAGAACTGAAGAAGATTCTTCGATGAGAAGCAAAATATATTCAAGGAAGAACAAAGTCCAGTTGCTTTCTGAAGAATTGAAGAAGCCTCTTGGATGAGAAGCGAAAAGTCTTCAAGGAAAAACAAAAGAAGTCCATTTGCCTTTTGGAAAAGGATCTTTGGATTTTCCAGAGGCCATCTAACGTTTTAGGTCTTTAAATATAATTTCTTACCCTTTTGTAGCATTCTCGTGTTTTTATGTAGTCGTGAGCCGCTGAGAGTCTTCTCACGAATCTGACAGGAGAACCAACTGATTAACAAATAAAACAAATAGGATGGGGGCATGAATGGATTTTGAGCACATCTTGAGGAAGGAGGAGAGAGTTTGTAACTTGTGAGCAGCATTTCTCACGAAATGTGCATCCTGCAAAATCACAAAGAGACCTTCCCCCCCCCCCCCAGATTTCCCTGTCACTAACTGATAAAAGGGGTGTGGGGGCTCAGTGGCTAAGACGCTGAACTTGTCGATCGGAAGGTCGGCAGTTCAGTGGTTCGAATCCCGAGCGCCGTGTAACAGGTTGAACTCCCGTGACTTGTCCCAGCTTCTGCCAACCTAGCAGTTCGAAAGCACGTAAAAATGCAAGTAGAAAAAAAATAGGGACCCCCTTTGGTGGGAAGGGAGCAGCGTTCCGTGCACCTTTGGCGTTGAGTCATGCCGGCCACGTGACCACGGAGACGTCTTCGGACAGCGCTGGCTCTTCGGCTTTGAAACAGAGAGGAGCACCGCCCCCTAGAGTCGGGAACGACTAGCACATATGTGCGAGGGGAACCTTTACCTTTACTTAACTGATCTGAACACATTGGGAGGGAGAATTTAATGGCCCCAGAAGACACTTCCAGCTTGCTTTGAGACTTTGGAAAAAATGCAAAGAAGAGCAACTAAGGGGATTGGAGGCTAAAACTTATGAAGAACAGTTACAGGATTTGGGTTTGGCCAATCTAGACAGAAGAAGGACTAGGGGGGACATGATAGTAATGTTGCAATGTTTGAAGGGCTGCCACAAAGAAGAGGAGGGGTCCCCCTATTTTCCAAAACAGCAGAAGGCAAGAAACAATGGATGGAAACTGATCAAGGAGAGAAGCAACTTGGAATTAAGGAGAAACTTCCTGACAGTGAGGACAATTAACCAGTGGAACAGTTTACCTACAGAAATTGTGGGTGCTTTTAAGAAAAGACTGGACAGCCAGTCCAAAATGGTATAGTTTGAAATGATATAGGGCAGCTCTATTCTGATCGCTTGCTTGCTTGAAAATTTAACGTTGCGAAGTATAGCTTTTTTAGGTATTTTATAATCCATCTCCTGTTGGGAGATACTGGAAAGAAAGTGTAATGACTGGAAATTTCTACATATATATATTAATTTCTCTTTTGCAGTGCTCAGCAAAGGAGCAGCCAAATGAGTAAGAAAAAAACAGCCGGGAATCAGGTAAGAAGAATTGAACATTAGGGGGTTCCCGTGTTGTGAATGGATGTCAGTGGTCCTCAGTGTTATTGGCATGATTTATGGTGGATGCTTTCCTTAATGTCTATTGTGAATATCGGGTGATGTGGACCGTGTCCTCTACATAGATAAATTCGGTTTCTGTACATTGGCCATCCATCAGCTCCCGTTTTCACCCCATTTTTCAAGATGGGTAGGGGTTCTGACCTAGGCGTCCTTTATGTCCCTGGACACGCTGCCAAAAATCTCATTGGCAATTAGCTTTGCAAGGCCACACGGAGCACAGAGTCAAAAACGGAGCTTCAGAATTTAAACCAGCCAGGATGAACAAAGTTGCTTCCTGCAAAGGCTCACGTGCCAATCATCTCCAAGCCTTACTCCTGAGTCGTCCCTTTTGTCTTAAGTATTCTTGCCTTCTGGCAGCTCTGCGCATGCGCGTACTGGGAACAGGCTCCCCCCTGTTCCTCTGCCTCTCTGATGTCCGACTCTGGAGGCACATCACTCCTAGATGGCCCTGGCCCTTTCTCTCAAGATCAGCCCTTAGGCTTAATTTTTCCCCTTTTTTCTTTCTTCTCCTTTTTAACTTAAGCAAATTTCCTTTTGTGGCATGAGCTTTTTTTTTTAATGTTTCAGGCTAACATCTCCAGTCATAAACATTTGGGGGAGTGGGGGGTCTTATCATCTCCCAAAGTTAGCATTCTCCAAATGTTTTGAGGCTACAGTTCCCATCGTCCTCTACGGGTGTGGAGTAAGTCTGAATATTGTGGTGTTTGCATTCGGTGGAATCAAATTGGGAAAGCTATATGTATATGTGTGTATATGCATCTATGCACTTATGTGTGTCTCTCTCTCTCTCTGTCTATGTATATATATATATACACAAACACACTTTTGGTGGCACAGCTTCTTCCTTCCAATTGCTTTTTTTGTTGTTGTTTTGTTTTTTGAGTAATAATTTTTCCTTTCTTTGCTCCTGTTGTTTCTGCTGGTGCGGCTCTGTTTTTTCAGGATGAGATCCTGGTGAGTAAGAAGTGTGGAGGGGGGAGAGAAATAAAATAGCCATTCATTGTTTGTGGCCATGTCTGAAAAAAAAATACTAATTTTAGAACCTCTGGGAGCTGTGGAGACAAAGCAGGGAGGAGAAGGAAGTCAAAATCTGACCCAGGTTTCTTGGGAAAGAGAAATAAGGAAGCAAAGACATTCAAATTGGACAAGGGTTTAGCCATTTTGGACACTGCAGGCCCGTAATAGCACGGGTGCCAGATGTGGCACACAGAGCCTTTTCTGTGGGCATGCACACCATCATCAGCTGATCTTCTGGTCTTCACGGATGCCGGAGCACTGGAAAATGGCCTGAAAACAGCCTGAAAACGGCCTGAAAAATGGCCTGGAAAACGTCCAAAAAACAGGCCATTATTCGGGCTGTTTTCAAAAAAACAGCCCAAAAACGGCCTAAAAAACGGCTTGAAAAATGGCCCTGAAAACAGCCAAAAAAACCAGGCTGTTTTTCAGGCCATTTTCCGGGCCATTTTCAGGCCATTTTTTTTAAAAAATGGTTCAAAACTGCCTGAAAAATGCCCCCCCAAAACGGTCCAAAAACGGCCTGAAAAATGGCTTGAAAAACGGCCTGAAAAACAGCCTGAAAAACAGCCTGAAAAATGGCCTTGAAAACAGGCTGTTTTTCAGGCCATTTTCCGGGCCATTTTCAGGCCATTTTTTGAGCTGTTTTTGGGCCCTTTTCAGGCCATTTCTTTTAAAAAATGGACCAAAACGGTCTGAAAAATGCCCCCCAAAAACGGTCCAAAAACAGCCTGAAAAGCGGCCTGAAAAACAGCCTGAAAAATGCGCCCCAAAAACGGTCCAAAAACGGCCTGAAAAACGGCCTGAAAAACAGCTCAAAAATGGCCCCCAAAATGGCCCAAAAATGGCCCTGAAAACAGGCTGCTTTTCAGGC
Organism: Coluber constrictor foxii; assembly: GCA_038048745.1. Classification (NCBI taxonomy): domain Eukaryota; kingdom Metazoa; phylum Chordata; class Lepidosauria; order Squamata; family Colubridae; genus Coluber; species Coluber constrictor. Next base: position 6,398,527 of record CM075968.1, read on the forward strand.
CATTTTCCAGGCCATTTCCAGGTCATGTTTTGAGCTGTTTTGGGGCCATTTTTTTTAAAAAAATGGCCCAAAACGGCCTGAAAAATGCCCCCAAAAGCAGCCTGAAAATGGTCCAAAAAACAGCCTGAAAAGGGCCCAGAAAATGGCCCTGAAAACAGCCAAAAAACAGGCCATTTTCTAGGTCATTTTTTGGGCCATTTTTCAGGCCGTTTTCGGGCCATTTTCAGGCCATTTTTTAAAAAACGGCCCAAAACAGCCTGAAAAATGCCAAAAATTTCAGCCTGAAGACAGCCTGAAAACAGCCAAAAAATAGGCATGTGCCCGCTGGCCTGTTTCTGGTGCTCCAGCATGTGGGAAAACCAGCTGGTCGGCATGCATGTGCATGCCAGGAATCCAAAGACCAGCTGGCTGGCGCACACAGGCACCCCGGCCAACTGGAATTGGATTTCTGCCGCTCCGGAGCGCTCACATGCACATATATTCCTGTTTGGGCACTCAGTGCAGAAAAAGTTCGCCATCACTGCTGTAGGCGGATCAGAGAAATGTGAAGGGAATTGTAGAATTAAACAATTCAAATTGTTTAACGTTCCACCTTTCTAACATCCCAGAGGTTTCCTGTTGCAAACTCACCCATCCAGATCAGCCGTTGTTTTGGGGATGTGGTTACTACAGCTCCCATCATCTTCCATCTGGAAGATGCTCCTTTTAAGGAGCAGGACACACCGACGAGTGGTTTTAAACATATCTGAAACTCAACAGGCAGATTCCAAGCTGAGGAGAAGCATGAAATGCCCAACAGATGGAAAAGGGGAAAAAAACAGACAATGGACATCAGTTGCCCAGCATTTAGGATGATAGACATGGAATACAAAGGAACACATTTCCAAAACAATGTCATTTGTGTGCTGGCACCCAACATGATTCTGTCCTGATGGCACTGAGCAAAGGATATGAAGAGATGAAAAGATCTGTAGCTCAATGGGACCACCCTGTGGTGCCCAGTTCAGTAAATATGAACCTCTAGTAGTAGCTTGAGATGGGACCTCTTCAGTAGAGTCCCCCTAATCTGATGTTCTGGAGATGCGGTGGATAATTGTCACTCTCTCCAGTCAGCATGGTCCATAACTATCTTTTTTGAAGCTCCTAGTTGTTGAACTCCAACCTTCTGAAGGCCACTATCTTAGGAAGTAGCTTGAGATGGGATCTCTTCAGTAGAGTGCCTCCAATCTGATGTTCTGGAGATGCGGTGGATAATTGTCACTCTCTCCAGTCAGCATGGTCCATAACTATCTTTTTTGGAGCTCCTAGTTGTTGAACTCCAACCTTCTGAAGGCCACTATCTTAGGAAGTAGCTTGAGATGGAATCTCTTCAGTAGAGTGCCTCCAATCTGATGTTCTGGAGATGCGGTAGATAATTGTCACTCTCTCCAGTCAGCATGGTCCATAACTATCTTTTTTGGAGCTCCTAGTTGTTGAACTCCAACCTTCTGAAGGCCACTATTTTAGGAAGTAGCTTGAGATGGGATCTCTTCAGTAGAGTGCCTCCAATCTGATGTTCTGGAGATGCGGTGGATAATTGTCACTCTCTCCAGTCAGCATGGTCCATAATTATCTTTTTTGGAGCTCCTAGTTGTTGAACTCCAACCTTCTGAAGGCCACTATCTTAGGAAGTAGCTTGAGATGGGATCTCTTCAGTAGAGTGCCTCCAATCTGATGTTCTGGAGATGCGGTGGATAATTGTCACTCTCTCCAGTCAGCATGGTCCATAATCATCTTTTTTGGAGCTCCTAATTGTTGAACTCCAACCTTCTGAAGGCCACTATCTTAGGAAGTAGCTTGAGATGGGATCTCTTCAGTAGAGTGCCTCCAATCTGATGTTCTGGAGATGCGGTGGATAATTGTCACTCTCTCCAGGCAGCATGGTCCATAACTATCTTTTTTGGAGCTCCTAGTTGTTGAATTCCAACCTTTTGAAGGCCATCATCTTAGGAATGTGGGGCCTTCTTGAATTCGACTCTGATCCAGGGGTGTGTGGACTGGAGGTTGTGGAAAGTGGTGAATCCTCAACTGGTCATTCTCTAGATAGGTGGAGAAATATGACTTTCCAAGGTGCCTAATCTGAGGTTCATGGTATGTTTGATAGATTCACACATAGCATAAACACAATAGAGAGGAACTTTGGTTTCGTTTCCCAGCACTGTTCTTGCTTACCATATTTTTCAGAGTATAAGATGCATCTTTTTCCCCCCTAAAAGGGGATGAAAATTTAGGTGCGTCTTATACACCAAATGTAGCCCCTGCCCATCCACTGGCCCCCACCCTTTGGCCTCTGCCTCCCAGCAGTTTACCTCCTTGCAAGCAAGCAAACAGCAAGAAAAAACAGCTCCTTCCAGCTTCAGCACAGACTAATTAGCACAAGTTGATTCCCTCGGCCTCCCGACTCTCCACTGATTTGTGCAGGGCTCTGCTGCTTGCTTCAAAGAGGTAAATTGCTGGAGCAGATTTTTTTTCCCCCCTTGTGCTAATCAAGCTGTGCTGGAAACGAAACTGAAAGTAAAGCAGGGAGTTTGCTGCAACGAGGCAAAATTGCTCCGAGGCAAAGGGAGAGTTTTTTTTTCTTCTTTTCCTCACCCAAAAAAGATAGGTGCGTCGTATACTCCGGTGCATCTTATACTCCAAAAAATACAGTAGTTGTTCAATGCTTATTAACGCCTTTGTTTCTCATTTCCTTCCTTTGCCCTGCTTAATCAATAATCCTGACTATGCAAAGATGGCTGCATGCATTGCATAGTTTTGCAAAAACTTTCCCTTTTTAGACTTGGGGGGGGGTGGCAAAACGGGCAGGGTGGGGGAAGGACATATTATTTATTTATTTATTGGTTCAATTTATATGCCGCCCTTCTCCGGAGACTCAGGGCGGCTTACAATGCGTTAAGCAATTTCTCTTAAAGCTTTTCCAGATTCCCTCCCCCCCCCCAAGACTTTACATGACTAATCTCAGATTGTTGGCTTGAGTTGTGTGCTCTCCACGGAACAGCTTCTAAGCCAATTCTGCCACTTATTGTTTTTGGTGTGGCGCCATTGTGTTTGTATTGATCTGGATCCTTGAGCAGCATTCATGACTCTGGTGCGTTTCGGTTAACCGCAGGTGATTCGCAAGGGTTGGCTCACGATCAACAACATCGGCATCATGAAAGGCGGCTCCAAGGAATATTGGTTTGTCCTGACGGCTGAAAACCTCTCGTGGTACAAAGATGACGAGGTAAGGACCTTGAGTTTATCTTCTCCCGTTTCCTCTGCCATAAATGAGAAGAAATTCTACACCTGCTGAAATTAGTTCATGGAGTGGGGTGGGAATGGAGATTTTACAATATCCTTTTCCCCTGGAGTGGGGTGGGATTGGAGATTTTGCAGTATCCTTTCCCCTGGAGTGGGGTGGTAATGGAGATTTTGCAGTACCCCTTCCACTGGAGTGGGGTGGGAAAGGAGATTTTGCAGTATTCTTTCCCTGGAGTGAGGAGGGAATGGAGATTTTGCAGTATCCTTCCCACAGGAGTGGGGAGGGAATGGAGATTTTGCAGTATCCTTCCCCTGGAATGAGGAGGGAATGGAGATTTTGCAGTATCCTTTCCCCTGGAGTGTGGTAGGAATGGAGATTTTGCAGTATCCTTTCCCTGGAGAGAGGAGGGAATGGAGATTTTGCAGCATCCTTACCCTGGAGTGGGGAGGGAATGGAGATTTTGCAGTATCCTTCCCCCAGGAGTGGGGTGGGAAAGGAGATTTTGCAGTATCCTTCCCCCAGGAGTGGGGTGGGAAAGGAGATTTTGCAGTATTCTTTCCCTGGAGTGAGGAGGGAATGGAGATTTTGCAGTATCCTTCCCACAGGAGTGGGGAGGGAATGGAGATTTTGCAGTATCCTTCTCCTGGAATGAGGGAATGGAGATTTTGCAATATCCTTTCCCCTAGAGTGGGGTGGGAATGGAGATTTTGCAGTATCTTTCCCCTGGAGTGAGGAGGGAATGGAGATTTTGCAGTATCCTTTCCCCTGGAGTGGGGTGGGAATGGAGATTTTGCAGTATTCTTTCCCCTGGAGTGGGGTGGGAATGGAGATTTTGCAGTATCCTTCCGCTGCCACGCCCACCAAGTAACTCCCACAGAACCAGTAAGGGGGAAAAATTTTGATTTTACCCCACCACAGATGATAATATTCAATTCCCAGAACTCTCAAAGTTGAAGGCCACAAATCTTAAATTTGCCAAGGTTGGAAATCTCTCTTTTAGAGGTGAGTTGCTTTATAGTCATCTGCAGGTGGCATATATATATATACTAATGTCCTACAAACTCTTAACTCAAGTTAATTTCAAGCTGATTTTGCCATCCAACTGGCTCGGGGATCTCCTTAAACTTCCTTCTTCCTTATTTACTTATTGATGACTTGTCTCTGGGAGGGATGGCCTATGTCATGAATCACCACCGTTGGGATTGTGGCTCTGAGAAATGAGCCATCATTTGCAAGGCGGATCATATACCAGGGAGTGGAAATAGAGATTACTAGCGCCAAGAACATTAGGCATGTGATCTGTCCCCCCCCTTCAGAGACCCACAAAAACACAGCCAGCCGAGGGTTAAGAATCACTTGGCACACTCCGCAGTTCTTATCTCAACCTTGGCAGCGATATGCACACCGTCTGCCAAGGACTTTATTGGTTTACACAAAAAAGAAAATCACCTACGTAGCTTTGCCGTTCATCTAGCTTCCAAGACTACGAGGTTGCTCCGTTTGTTTAGCTTTGTTCGTCACGAACTTCGTGACTCACTGGCCTGTCTTATATAGACAGGCTTCTGGGTGTGGTCCAGTGACTCACTGATCCCATGACTCCAATCAGTGACTCAGGACTATTTCCTCATACGCCGCAGCTGCAATACTCTTTTGTCTCGCCTTCTTTGGCGTGCATCCAGGAATGACGTCTCTCCCTCACTCTCATCTGAGACACCTGTTTCCCCACTACTTGGCTCTCTTTCAGCTGGCACCTGAGCCGGTGCCAGAGGGGGGGGGGCTGGGAGATCTGGCTGGCTCCTCTTCCTCCTGCTCAGAGCTTCCTTCCTCCAAAGGGATAGGCTCAGAGGACGGGGCCACAACAGCATGGCAGTTGGTAAGGGGCATCTCCTCTTGCTTAATTCCCGGACAACTCAGATTGATCTAGCTCAATCTGATGCATGGTGTTTTGTGAATGTTTCCAGTGTCAAAAAAAATTGTGTGCCTGGCTGGCTTGGAAACCAGCAGAGGAGTAAATATAAAAACCCACACAATTATTCACGTTCTTCTTGTTCCATCTGCTTCTGGTGTAGTGGTTAGAGCAGTGAATTACGGAGACTCAGGGGGATTAGCATAGCCCTCGAAGGTCCGTTCCCGCTCTATTCTGATCGATCGGATGATTGAGACTCTTCATAGACGTCTCCTTTTTTTCCCCTTATGGGAAAAACGTCTGTCTGTGCGTGCTGTTTTCTATGCATTTGTCGAAAAGAAAAACGCACGGACCATTTGCGTCGTTCAGGCTCACCAGGGATTCTGCAAGTTTGGGAGAGAGAAAATATAATACTTCCTTTCTCCTTGGCAAAATTCCTAGCTAGCATATCGCTAATAAATTAAATGGTGTCCCCCCCCATAAATCAGGGGCCGCCGTGATTTCTTTCTTTCGCCTCGGCTAAAATCGAGGCAGTTGCAAAAAGTCACCATTAAGTTTTCGTTCCCTGCCAGGAGAGCTTAAAAAAAAAAAATCTTTTAGAGCAGCTAGGCCTGACCGTCTAGCTTTGAGCATTTGGGGCAAATGTATTTATTTATTTATTTATTGGTTCGATTTATATGTCTCCCTTCTCCGGAGACTCAGGGCGGCTTACAATGCTTTAAGCAATTGTAAACTCAAATGGCAGCGGATGGCAATTTGAAGTCAACGGAAAGGATGGTAAAGGATTTGTCCTAGAAAAGGAAGTATCGGAAGATTTTCTGAGAGTGGAGCAGCTGAGAGGTCAAGTCAATAAATAAAGGTATTCATGGGAGGGACAGATGTTTAGAGCACATCTGGAGGCCTAAAGTAACGGAGAATTAGCGGAGAATATTTCCTTCTCGTATATTTTGAACTAATTTCTTTTTTAAAAAAAAATATTTTAAGACATTTAATACATCAATCCTTCCTTCCCTCTGATGCCTCTGTGTTATCTTCTATGCTTCTTTTCCATCTTCCATAAGTTTCTTCTATTTTCATATTCATATTCATCCAAGCCATTCTAACATTTTGTTTCTAAATCAATAGTATAATCATCATTTGTACATAATTATAGCATCAATCATTCATATCTCTTTTCCAACCAACTATAAAAATAATTCTGTGCTTTAAAATATTCTGATTCCTCCTTATCTTTAATCATCAGAGTTAATCTATTCATTTCTGCACAGTCTAAAGAATTTTTTATTACGTCTTCTTCCAAAGGTATTTTCTCTGATTTCCAATTTTGAGCATACACAATTCTTGCAGCTGTTATTACATGTATAATCAAATATACATTTTCCTTACTAATTTTTTTCTGGAACGACTCTGGTTTATTTTGAACTAATTTCAGATGCTTGCTATTTATTGCTTTTTTCAAAGGGATTTTTCAAATTAAGCGATCCTCCAACCCACCAAGTACGAAAACACTTGTAAGCCTTAGACATAAAAGTTAATTCTCCCAAAATACGTTGGATTTCGTTTGCTATATTTTCTTTAAAAAGGTGTAAATCGAAAAAGGGTGGTTGGAAGGGGGAGGGAAGCAGAAAAGTGTACGCACCAGTGATGGGTTGCTCCCGGTTTGGCCCGATTCGGCCAAACCAGTAGCGGTGACAATATGACGTCACCGAACCGATTCTCTTTGTTTGGGAGCTGGGTCCTCCCGCCACCCCCCATGTTATTCTTACCTTTTATTTGGCCCTGTTCCCAATCTTTTTGCTGCCCCCTGAGTCCCAGCTGATCGGCTAGAAGGAAAAAAACTGTTTAAACTCTTGCACCGGGGCTTCAAAGGGCCGCCCTATAGCTGATCAGTGTTAAAAGGCAGTGTGGTGGTAGACCAGAATGCTCAAAAAACAAATGGATAGACCGGTGTCTCCAAAAACAAATAGGTAGACCGATGCCTCCAAAAACAAATGGGTAGACCAGTGCCTCCAAAAACAAATTAGTAGACAGGTGCCTCCAAAAACAAATGAGTAGACCAGTGCCTCCAAAAACAAATGAATAGACCGGTGCCTCCAAAAACAAATGAATAGACCGGTGCCTCCAAAAACAAATGAGTAGACCGGTGCCTCCAAAAACAAATGAATAGACCGGTGCCTCCAAAAACAAATGAGTAGACCGGTGCCTCCAAAAACAAATGAATAGACCGGTGCCTCCAAAAACAAATGAGTAGACCGGTGCCTCCAAAAACAAATGAGTAGACCGGTGCCTCCAAAAACAAATGAATAGACCGGTGCCTCCAAAAACAAATGAGTAGACCGGTGCCTCCAAAAACAAATGAATAGACCGGTGCCTCCAAAAACAAATTAGTAGACAGGTGCCTCCAAAAACAAATGAGTAGACCGGTGCCTCCAAAAACAAATGAATAGACCGGTGCCTCCAAAAACAAATGAATAGACTGGTGCCTCCAAAAACAAATGAATAGACCGGTACCTCCAAAAACAAATGGGTAGACTGGTACAGCTCTGCAAGCAGTTAAAAGCCTGGTAGACCAGTACCTTTGGTAAATCCTAAAGAATTGTCACATGGCTATCAAACCACGCCCACAAAATAAGCCACGCCCACAGAACCGGTAGTAGAAAACTTTAGAACCCACCCCTGGTACGCACGATATATATTCTCCCTTTCGAAAATATTTCAACTTGGTAACTCAAAAGAAAAGGTTAATTTGCAATAGAAGGAGAAAGGTTTGCTAGGGATATGAATTTTTCATGCATTCATTATTCAGCCGGTTCGGACCGGAAATAGCGGAAATCACCCACCCCAGCTCTATGCTATCCTCTTTAGGCATGGTTTGGAGGCTGGGCGCATGTGCAGAAGGCAGGTGTGTGCGCGAACAGGGGTGCACACACACACACAAAACAAGTGTGAGTGTGAGCGGCAAACCGGTAGTAACATAATCTGAAACCCACCGCTGGGGAGGGTGATGACAGCTTCAAGGTATTTAATGGATAGGTGTTCTGCTTATCTGAATCAGGAGTCAGCAACCCGGCGCTCTGGAGCCGCATGTGGCTCTTTCATCCCTCTTCTGCAGCTCCCTAACACCGGTCAGCTCTACAACTGATAAGACTTTCGATTATGATAGGTAGAGGAAAAAGGACACCGCGCTAGGAGGAGACTCTATGGTGGGGGAACGGGATTTCCGGTCGGCTCCAGAATTAAATGGGGGGCTTCTGGTTAGGACCTTTGTGGCTCTTTGAGTTTTTAAGGTTGCTGACTCCTGATCTAAATGTTTCCCAACGTTGGTGGCTTTTAATACGGGTGGACTTCAACTCCCAGAATGATTCCCCAGCCAGCAGAATTCTGGGAGTTGAAGTCCACCCATCTTCTTAAAGTCTCCAAGGTTGGGATGGAAACACTGCCATTGTTGATAGATGGATTTTTCCACTCAGTTGGCTTGGAAAAAGATTCCCGCCAACCTCTTGAGTTACGTAGTTATAATCCGGAGCCAAAATTGTCTGGAAGACACCGGTGGGAAAAGGCCTCACGATGCCGTTTTTTGAGTCTGTTTGCACAGGATGATTGGGTTTTGAGTTCAACCTCTCTAGAGTTCCAAGCGGGTTTTTCCGGTTTAAGATTTCCAGATGTTTCTCCTCTCGGAGACTTTTGAAGGCCATCCAAAACCTTGGAAGGCGACTCAGCTGCAAGAGACAATTCCTACGATTAAATCACTCCCTGCCATATTACTCTTTGCTGTTCTCCACCCCACTTTGACTAATATTGCCCGGCTGGTCTTGCCTGCTAAAATTTCCTGACCTGGACCTTCCTCCTCTTCTTCTCCTTTTCCTCTTCCTCCTCTTCCAACTCTTCTTCTCTTCCTCCACCTCTTCTTCTCTTTCTCTTTCTCCTCCTTCCGCTCCCCTTCCTCTCCCTCCTTCTCCTCCTCTTCTTTTCTCCTCCTCCTCGTTTGCTTTTTCCTCCTCTTCCTCCTCTTCTTCTTCCCTTCCTTTTCTTCTTTTCTCCTCCCTCCCCCCTGTTCCTCTTCCTTCTCCTCTTCTTCTTCCTCCTGTTCCTTCTCTTCTCTTTCCCCTCTCCTCTTCTTTCTCTTTCTCCTCCTCTTCCTCCTCTTTTTTCTCCTCCTCCTCCTCTTCCTCTTCTCCTCCTCCTCTTCTCCTCCTTCTCTTCTTTTGCCTCTTCCTCCTCTTTTCTTTCTCCCCCTCCCCTCCCCTCTCTTCTCTTCCTCCTCCTGCTCCTCTCCTCCTCCCCTCTTCTCTTTCTCCTCCTCCTCCCCCCTCCTCTTCTTCTTTTCTCCTCCGCCTCCCCTGCTCCTCTTCCTTCTCCTCCTCTTCTTCTTCCTCCTCTTCCTCCTCTTCTCTTTCTCCTCTCCTCTTCTTTCTCTTTCTCTTCCTCCTCTTCTTTTTCTCCTCCTCCTCTTCCTCTTCTTCTCTTCCTCTTCTCCTCCTCCTCTTCTTTTGCCTCTTCCTCCTCTTTTCTTTCTCCCCCTCCCCTCCCCCTCTCTTCTCTTCCTCCTCCTGCTCCTCTCCTCCTCCCCTCTTCTCTTTCTCCTCCTCCTCCCTCCTCTTCTTCTCTTTCTTCTCCTCCCCCCTCTCCTCCTCCTCCTCCTCCTTGCCAGCCCAAAAGCAAACATGCGTTTTAGATTTCAGATTGGCCTCTGCATCTGGATTCCAGAGGTGGCCCAAATCTCCACCCCCCCCCCACCCTATCCTTGACTGTAGTTGCTCAAAGGTGCCTGGAATGACTTCAATTGAGTAGCGTAAGCCATTCTAACCACTTCCAGCTGTGGGGGGGGGGAGGGGGATTTGGGAGAAAGAAGGGAAGGGGGGAATTGGGGCTCCCTTTAATCCTGGGGGGGGGCAAGGGGGAGGCTGCCGGGGGTGGGGAGAAGCCAGCTGTAGATGTCTTCAGCCCCCATTCGACGGGGAGAGCCGGCTGAAAGAGAGCTACCTGCCAGCCGAAATAATAAATAACAGCACAGAGACCCCTGGGCTGGGAGAGCAGGAAAGATTCCTAAAAGAAAGGAATCTTTGTTTCCCACCGCAAGGAAAGGAAAGCGGTGTGCAGTTTGTGTGTTTCTCTTTCCTCCCCTCCTCTTCCACATTTCCAGTAAAAAAAAAAAACCCTACCCCTCTCTCTCTCAACAACATATCCAGGCATCCATCCTTTCCATAAATCCCCAGTCCTTCAGCCCCGGCCTCCCGTAGCAAAGAATTTTTTCTTTTTTTTAAAAAAAAAAAAAGAAAGATGCTAAAATGCTCTACTCTCCCTCCAGATGGACGACTTCGCTTCCGTCCAAATTTTGGAAGCTTATTGGCATTTGCCGATCTGTTTCTTGCAACGCTTAGGCGTTGTCGAAAGGAAGAAGTCAGAGCCCGGGGCTGACAATTTCACCCGAACGGAGGCTAAACCATCTTTCTCCGCCTGTGCAGAATACAGATTAAACAGAGGTGGAAGGGACCTTGTAGGTCATTTAGTCCAACCCGAGCAGGAGACCCTACACCATTTCTGACAGAGGGCAGTCCAGTCTCTTCTTGAAAGCTTCCAGGGATGAAGGTCCCACAACTTCTGAAGGCAACTTCTGTTCCATGGGTTGATTGTTCTCATGGTCAGAACATTTCTCCTTATTTCTAGGTTGAATCAATCAATCAATCAATCAATCAATCAATCAGAATAGAGTTGGAAAGGATCTTGTAGGTCATCTAGTCCAACCCCTCACCCAATCAGGAGACCCTACACCATTTCTGACAGAGGGCAGTCCAGTCTCTTCTTGAAAGCTTCCAGGGATGAAGCTCCCACAACTTCTGAAGGCAACTTCTGTTCCATGGATTGATTGTTCTCCCTTTCAGGAAATTCCTCCTTATTTCTAGGTTGAATCTCTCCTTGTTCAGTTTACATCCGTTATTCCTTGTCTGGCCTTCGGATGCTTTGGAAAATAGCTTGACCCCCTTCCTCCTCTCTGTGACAGCCCCCCCAAATATTGGAAGACGGTTATCCTGTCTCCCCTGGTCCTTCTCTTCACCAGACTAGCCAGGCCCAGTTCCTGCAACCGTTCATCGTATGTTTTAGCCTCCAGTCCCCTCATCCTCCTGGTTGCTCTTCTCTGCACTCTTTCTAGAATCTCCAGGTCTTTTTTATAGTGTGGTGACCAAAACTGGATGCTTTACTCCAGGTGTGGTCTTACTAAGGCTTTATAGAGTGGTATTAGTACCTCCCTTAATCTTAATACTATACAGTGGTGGGTTTCAAATTTTTTTACTGCCGGTTCTGTGGGTGTGGCATGGTTTGGTGGGCGTGGCTTGGTGGGCATGGCAGGGGAAGGTTACTGTAAAATCTCCATTCCCTCCGCACTCCAGAGGATGGTTACTGCAAAATCCCCATTCCCTCCCCAATCCAGGGGAAGGATACTGTAAAATCTCCATTTCCTCTCAATCAGCTGGGACTCGGGAGGCAGAGAGTAGATGGGGGCGGGCCCAGTGAGAATTTTTACTACCGGTCCTCCGAACGACTCAAAATTTCCACTACTAGTTCTCCAGAACCGGCTGAAACCAGATTCTGATCCCATTAGTTGTGTACTTTTCTGTTCACGTCGTCAGATTCATTCCCAATGAATTAAAAGCTAAAAAGTGCTTCCTCTTTGGGTTCAAGAATTGACAGAATTGAGAATCAATATGGATTTTAAAAAGTCCCCCTTATTTTGGAGGATGTTTGCTAAACCTCTGCCCTGCTCGCATAGGTGATTTTCTTACGTGGTGGAATAGCTTTTAAAATGAAGTCAGCGTCTTTGTAGGGGGGTTTTTTTCTCCTCTTCAGGCACAACGCAAACCAAGGTAGCCTTTTCTTGAGTTTTAAGTTCAACCTTCTCATCTCTCTTAGCATTCAGCCGCCAATCAATAGCGATATTTTTCCTCTGTTGACAGAAGTCTCTTTCCAACCTCTGCCCACTGGGCCAGAGTTGGTGTTTGTGTTGGCTAACCTTGGCACCCTAATGAGCCAACTGGGGAAAATTAAACGCTTGGAGTCCTCTTTTTTCCCCCTCTCCTTTGGCTGTCCTCATTCCCACTCTCTTCCTGCCTCTTATGTGGGGGTGGGGATTTTGCAGGGTCTTCCTGCACTCCATAGAGGAACCTCAACATTCAAGCTTCTTCTTCTTCTTCTTCTTCTTCTTCTTCTTCTTCTTCTTCTTCTTCTTCTTCTTCTTCTTCTTCTTCTTCTTCTTCTTCTTCTTCTTCTTCTTCTTCTTCTTCTTCTTCTTCTTCTTCTTTCTCCTCCTCCTTCTCCTTCTTCTCCTCTTCCTGTTCTCCTCCTCCTCCTCCTTCTCCTCCTCCTCCTTCTCCTCCTCCTCCTTCTTTTCCTCCTCCTCCTCGTTCTCCTCCTCCTCGTTCTCCTTCTCCTTGTCCTCCTTCTCCTCCTCCTCCTCTTCCTCTTTCTCCTCCTCCTCCTTCTTCTTCTCTTCCTCTTCTTCCTCCTCCTTCTCCTTCTCTTCCTCTTCTTTCTCCTCCTCCTCCTCCTCTTCTTCTCCTTCTCCTTCTCCTCCTCCTCTTTCTCCCCTTCTCCTCCTCCTCCTTCTTCTCTTCCTCTTCTTCCTCCTCCTTCTCCTTCTCTTCCTCTTCTTTCTCCTCCTCTTCCTCCTCTTCTTCTTCTTCTCCTCCTCCTCTCTCCTCCTCCTCCTTCCTCCTCCTCCTCCTCCTTCTCCTTCTCCTCCTCCTCCTCTTTCTCCTCCTCCTCCTTCTTCTCTTCCTCTTCTTCCTCCTCCTTCTCCTTCTCTTCCTCTTCTTTCTCCTCCTCCTCCTCCTCTTCTTCTTCTTCTCCTCCTCCTTCTCTCTCCTCCTCCTCTTCCATCCTCCTCTTCCATTTTACACAGCTATAATCATTGTTTGCCCCCCTTAACTCTTCAAGTTAGTCTGCCTCAATCAACGGTTTTTATTTTTTTCCCCCTATTCGTCCCTGACTTAAAAGTAGGATTTTAATTGAGGCATCCGGGGAGGATCTGCCTTCGGTAAGCATCACCGATGGTCCTTTTTCAAACATTTTTTTTTCTAAAGAGGTGGCATCTTTTCTGGGGTCAGAGTTTGGAATAGCCCAAAAGGAAAATGAAAGTGGAAAGATGGAGGAAAACATTTGTAGCTCAGGGTTGAAACGATGGGTCCTTGGCACTCTCTAAGCTAGGTTTTCTTGCAGATGTATTACCTGGCTAGATAACATCAGTGCTAGAAGAGGGTGGACTTTGGGGTGGGGAGGAGAAGGAGAAGGAGGCGACTGAGGTTATGGTTATGTTTATTGGATTTATATACCGTCCTACTCCCGAAGGACTCAGGGCGGTGAACAGCCACAAAGTAAAACACATATATACAAAATTTAAAAGCAGAATAAAACCGAATTAAACAGTTTGGCCCCAGACAGATTTAAAAACACCCCAGTAATTTTAAAACAGATTAAAATTTACATTTTAAAAGGAAAAAAAAGGGGGAAAAGATTAGGCCAGGCCAGCTTGATGGAATAAAAAGGGCTTGAGAGAGCGGCGGAAGGTGCGCAGATCCGGGATCCTCTGTATCTCCGGATACAGAGGGTGGGGGGAGCTCGTTCCAGATAGTAGGTGCCCCCACAGAGAAGGGCCTCCCGCTAGGGGCCGCCAGTCGACACTGTTTGGCTGACGGCACCCAGAGGAGCCCCTCTCTATGGTGCTCTCTGAGCTTGGCGATTTCCTTGGAGACATTTCATTACCCCACTAGGTAGCATCCTCAGTGCTAGAAGGGAATGCTGAGGAGGAGGAGGAGACGACAGAGACAACGTAGGGGTCTCATTGCTTTCTGTGCTGGATTGCTCCTTGCACATGTTTCATTACCCAATTAGGAGCCTGGCTAGCTCTGCAGACTAAGCACCCTAATTAACATCCAGCTGCCTGCAATTACTGTAAGTTCGAATCTCCCCAGGCTCAAGGTTGACTCAGCCTTTCCATCTTTCTAAGGTAGACAAATTGAGGACCCAGATTGTGTGGGCAATAAGATGACTTTGTATAAATATACAAAAGTATGAAGGCTGTTGCTTAATGCATTGTAAGGCGCCCTGAGTCTCCGGAGAAAGTCAGCATATTAATTGAAGCAATAATAAATAAATAAGGAAGGAAGGAAGGAGGGAGGAGGGAAGGAGGGGGGAGGGGATGAGAATGAGAGGAAGAAGGAAGGAAGGAAGGAAATGAAAATGAAAGGAAGGAAGGATGGAAGGAAGGAAAAGAAGGAAAGAGGAAGGAAGGAAATGAGAATGAAAGGAAGAAGGAAAGAGGAAGGCAGGAAGGAAAGAAAAGAAGGAAGGAAGGAAGGAGAGCCTGGATAGCTCAGCAGACTAAAAGCATTGTGATTAAACACCAACTGTCTGCAATTACTGTAAGTTCGAATCTCACCAGGCTCAAGGTTGACTCAGCCTTCCATCCTTTCTAAGGTAGGTAAATTGAGGACCCAGTTTGTGGGCGCAATAAGCTGATTTTGTATAAATATACAAAAGTATGAAGGCTATTGTAAGCCGCCCTGAGTCTCCGGAGAAGGGCGGCATATAAATCAAATTAAAAAAAAAAAGATTGGGGTTGGACCAGAAGATCTCCAAGGTCCCTTTTAACTCCGCCATTCTATTCTATTCTATAGCATCATCAGAAAATGGAAAGGTTTACACACTAACTAAACCGAAGGATAGTAAAAAAAAAAAAAAAGGATCGGTGTATATTCGCCCATTTTTTTTGAAGGACCGGGGAACATTCATTTTTTCAGGTGGGGGGGGACACATTTGGTTTGGGTCTCAATTCCTCCCGCCTCACCCCACTGCAGAAAAGTTGGCTCGGTCGAAAGGAGACACATCTGGGGCCCATTAGCGAAATACCAGCCGTTTCCCACAAAAAACTGATTCCCCACCCCACCACCACTTCTTTCTCTCCCCCTCCTCAACCTTCATTCTTAAAAAGCAGGCATGAAATGCAAAGGGAGAGTAATGGGTCCCAGACAGGACGTGGAAGGATTTTCTCTCCCCACGGAGGAGAAGTTAGAACCATGTGGGGGGAGAAAAATGATTCCTCGCTCAACCCCTGGATCCAAAACCCAACTTATTTTTGGAATTATTCTTGTTTTCTTTACCGCCCCCACCCCCTTTCTCCTGGGGTGGAAAGAGGTTTGATTTGTGGGCAGCCCTTGGGAGGGTTGATCTGAACTCCCCTCCCCGCATGATTTTAGGGGTTTGCAGTGAGAAATGCCTTCCTTAAGGCTCAGATTCCCAGCCATCTGAAATCTATTCATGGTTGGAGATATAAATGGGGGAGGGGGGTTCACTGTCCCTCCCCAGGGGCCTGACTTGCCAGGGGAGCTTGCTTTCAAGGTGAAGGTATGCCCGTGGTTATGATCTCTCTTAACAGAATAAAAGAATTAGAAAGGACCTTGGAGGTCTTCTAGTCCAACCCCCTGTTCAGGCAAGAAACCCTATTATCAGGGGTGAAATCCAGCAGGTTCTGACAGGTTCGGGAGAACTGATAGCGGAAATTTTGAGCAGTTCGGAGAACCGGCAAATACCACCTCTGGCTGGCCCCAGAGTGCAGTGGGAATGGGGATTTTGCATTATCCTTCCCCCTCCAAGAGTGGGGAGGGAATGGGGATTTTGCAGTATCCTTCCCCTGGGGTGGGGAGGGAATGGGGATTTTGCAGTATCTGCTGGGGTGGGGAGGGAATGGGGATTTTGCAGTATCCTTCCCCTGGGGTGGGGAGGGAATGAGGATTTTGCAGTATCCGCTGGGGTGGGGAGGGAATGGGGATTTTGCAGTGTCCTTCCCCTGGAGTGGGGAGGGAATGGGGATTTTGCAGTGTCCTTCCCCTGGAGTGGGGAGGGAATGGGGAATTTGCAGTGTCCTTCCCCTGGAGTGGGGAGGAAATGGAGATTTTGCAGTATCCTTCCCCTGGAGTGGGGAGGGAATGGGGATTTTGCAATGTCCTTCCCCTGGAGTGGGGATGGAATGGGGAATTTGCAGTATCCTTCCCCTGGAGTGGGGAGGAAATGGAGATTTTGCAGTATCCTTCCCCTGGAGTGGGGAGGGAATGGAGATTTTGCAGTATCCTTCCCCTGGAGTGGGGAGGGAATGGGGATTTTGCAGTGTCCTTCCCCTGGAGTGGGGAGGAAATGGAGATTTTGCAGTATCCTTCCCCTGGAGTGGGGAGGGAATGGAGATTTTGCAGTATCCTTCCCCTGGAGTGGGAGGGAATGGGGATTTTGCAGTGTCCTTCCCCTGGGAGTGGGGAGGGAATGGGGATTTTGCAGTGTCCTTCCCCTGGAGTGGGAGGAAATGGAGATTTTGCAGTATCCTTCCCTGGAGTGGGGAGGGAATGGGGATTTTGCAGTGTCCTTCCCCTGGAGTGGGGAGGAAATGGGGAATTTGCAGTGTCCTTCCCCTGGAGTGGGGAGGAAATGGAGATTTTTGCAGTATCCTTCCCCTGGAGTGGGGAGGGAATGGGGATTTTGCAGTGTCCTTCCCCTGGAGTGGGGAGGGAATGGGGATTTTGCAGTGTCCTTCCCCTGGAGTGGGGAGGAAATGGAGATTTTGCAGTATCCTTCCCTGGAGTGGGGAGGGAATGGGGATTTTGCAGTGTCCTTCCCCTGGAGTGGGGAGGAAATGGGGAATTTGCAGTGTCCTTCCCCTGGAGTGGGGAGGGAATGGAGATTTTGCAGTATCCTTCCCCTGGAGTGGGGAGGGACATGGGGATTTTGCAGTGTCCTTCCCCTGGAGTGGGGAGGGAATGGGGATTTTGCAGTGTCCTTCCCCTGGAGTGGGGAGGAAATGGAGATTTTGCAGTATCCTTCCCCTGGAGTGGGGAGGGAATGGGGATTTTGCAGTGTCCTTCCCCTGGAGTGGGGAGGAAATGGGGATTTTGCAGTGTCCTTCCCCTGGAGTGGGGAGGAAATGGAGATTTTGCAGTATCCTTCCCCTGGAGTGGGGAGGGAATGGGATTTTGCAGTGTCCTTCCCCTGGAGTGGGGAGGAAATGGGGAATTTGCAGTGTCCTTCCCCTGGAGTGGGGAGGGAATGGGGATTTTGCAGTATCCTTCCCCTGGAGTGGGGAGGGAATGGGGATTTTGCAGTGTCCTTCCCCTGGAGTGGGAGGAAATGGGGATTTTGCAGTGTCCTTCCCTGGAGTGGGGAGGAAATGGAGATTTTGCAGTATCCTTCCCCTGGAGTGGGGAGGGAATGGGGATTTTGCAGTGTCCTTCCCCTGGAGTGGGGAGGAAATGGGGATTTTGCAGTGTCCTTCCCCTGGAGTGGGGAGGAAATGGAGATTTTGCAGTATCCTTCCCCTGGAGTGGGGAGGGAATGGGGATTTTGCAGTGTCCTTCCCCTGGAGTGGGGAGGAAATGGGGAATTTGCAGTGTCCTTCCCCTGGAGTGGGGAGGGAATGGGGATTTTGCAGTATCCTTCCCCTGGAGTGGGGAGGGAATGGGGATTTTGCAGTGTCCTTCCCCTGGAGTGGGGAGGAAATGGAGATTTTGCAGTATCCTTCCCCTGGAGTGGGGAGGGAATGGGGATTTTGCAGTGTCCTTCCCCTGGAGTGGGAGGAAATGGGGATTTTGCAGTGTCCTTCCCCTGGAGTGGGGAGGAAATGGAGATTTTGCAGTATCCTTCCCCTGGAGTGGGGAGGGAATGGGGATTTTGCAGTGTCCTTCCCCTGGAGTGGGGAGGAAATGGGGAATTTGCAGTGTCCTTCCCCTGGAGTGGGGAGGAAATGGAGATTTTGCAGTATCCTTCCCTGGAGTGGGGAGGGAATGGGGATTTTGCAGTGTCCTTCCCCTGGAGTGGGGAGGAAATGGGGATTTTGCAGTGTCCTTCCCCTGGAGTGGGGAGGAAATGGAGATTTTGCAGTATCCTTCCCCTGGAGTGGGGAGGGAATGGAGATTTTGCAGTATCCTTCCCCTGGAGTGGGGAGGGAATGGGGATTTTGCAGTGTCCTTCCCCTGGAGTGGGGAGGAAATGGGGAATTTGCAGTGTCCTTCCCCTGGGGTGGGGAGGGAAAGGAGATTTTGTATATTTACAAAATATATTGCGTAGATTTTGCAGTATCCTTCCCCTGCCACACCCACCGAGCCACATCACGCCCACCAAGCCACGCCCACAGAACCGGTAGTTTTAAAAAATGGATTTCACCACTGGGTTACGCATGATTGATGGTTCAGACTTTGAAAGTTGTACTTGGGAAAGTTGGAAAAGTGTAGCTTTGATGCCTAGGGCTACTGGGTTTTTACATTTGGAAATAAATGTAAGAATCCAAAGTAGGAAGACATAGAAATTTTAATAAATAACAGACAAGCCCTTCCTTGCAGAGGGGAATTGCACGATTTAGGAAATGCAGAGGACCGTGTGATAAAGTTAGGACTTCCAAGTGGATTTTAATCGATTTGTTGTTGTTGTTGTTGCTGCTGTTGTTGATGTCTTCAACACACAGAACAGCAAGATGATGGGTCGGGAGGGAAAAAAGGACAACCAGAAGGACGGGTTGGAAGGATTTCAAAATCGAGAGAGAAGTTGGTTATGATTCTGGGATCTTATCAGGGGTGGAAGAGTCCTTTTGAAGAGCAGCCGCTGGGAGAGACGGACAGGAATATGAACGCCATCCTGTTCCACTGATGGGTTTTGGCGACCCAGAAAGTTGTTTTTTGCTAAGCTCAGGAGATCTCTTGTGAGGTTAACTTGAAAAGGAACCCGCCTCTTAGTCAGATCCTAAACAAGAGCATCCATTTTATCTTCTGGGATTAAGGCTCCGTTGAATTGAAAGAGACTTATTTCTGGGTATACGATTTGTGATAGAAGAGGAGAAGCAACCAACTTACCGGCCTGATAAATATTTTGGACTTCGTTTCTCCTCCGCTTTGACAGTGAGGCCACTCTAGGAACTGCATGACAAAACCTCTGAAACCTGATTGCTCGTGCCTTTTTTTTTAAAAACCAGGGCTTATCATTATTCTAGATTTTAAAAATCTATTGATTAAATCTATTGATGAATAGAGTAGAGTAGAGTAGAGTAGAGTAGAGTAGAGTAGAGTAGAGTAGAGTAGAATAGAAGAATAGAATAGAATAGAATAGAATAGAATAGAATAGAATAGAATAGAATAGAATAGAATAGAATAGAATAGAATAGAATAGAATAGAATAGTAGAGTAGAGTAGAGTAGAGTAGAGTAGAGTAAAATAGACTAGGAATAGACTAGACTAGACTAGACTACTAGACTAGACTAGACTAGACTAGACTAGACTAGACTAGACTAGACTAGACTAGACTAGAAGAATAGTATAGAATATAATAGAATACAAGAGGAGTAGAATAGTAGAGTAGAGTAGAGTAGAGTAGAGTAGAGTAGAGTAGAGTAGAATAGAATAGATAGAATAGAATAGAATAGAATAGAATAGAATAGAATAGAATAGAATAGAATAGAATAGAATAGAATAGAATAGAATAGAATAACAGAGTTGGAAGGGACTTTGGAGGTCTTCTAGTCCAACCCCCTGCTTAGGCAGGAAACCCTATACCAATTTAGACAAATGGTTATCCAACATCTCTTAAAAATGTCCAGTGTTGGAGCATTCACAACTTCTGGAGGCAAGTTGTTCCACCGGTGAATTGTTCTCACTGTCAGGAAATTTCTCCTTAGTTCTAAGTTGCTTCTCTCCTTGATTAGTTTCCACCCATTGCTTCTTGTCCTGCCCTCAGGTGCTTTGGAGAATAGCTTGACTCCCTCTTCTTTGGGGCAGCCCCTGAGATATTGGAAGACTCCTATCCTGTCTCCCCTGGTCCTTCCTTTTCATTAAATTATCCATGCCCAATTCCT
>CM075968.1:6421287-6601287 GCA_038048745.1 Coluber constrictor foxii
TTGTCCTCCCCCTTTTTGGTGCATAACTTCCATGTAGTGTTTCCAGATGTTCCTTGGGCCATGCACTCTGCTTCCTCTCCAAGGCTGTCAGGGATAAAGAGGGCTTTATGTGTGATGCACAGACTCAACAGCGTGCGCCAGGGAGAGAGAGAGAGAGAGAGGCCAGGAGGGGAGAAGCAGAGGGGCGCCAATCAGCCAAAAAATCGGGAAAAGAAACCAAATAAATAAGAGACTCTGGAAGATGCCACCGTTGGTTCCCTTGCCCTCCGCTTGAGGACTGCTGGCTGGCTCCATCCTCCTCCTCCTCCTCCTCCTCCTCCTCCTCCTCCTCCTCCTCCTCCTCCTCCTCCTCCTCCTCCTCCTCCTCCTCTTCCTCCTCGCATTCTTTTTTTTTTTTTAATGCTCCTTGATGACTTTGGAGGAGGTGGGATCGGAAGACTGTTTAGCAGATTTGAAACATGCTGGGACGGGAAGGAAGAAGAAAGAGGCCAATCAGTTCAGAAATATAGATCTGTTGAAGGTCAGCATGACCTCCATGAGCAACATCTGGGTGTCGACAACTTTCCCACCGCAGGGGAATATTTTGTGAGGAGAACTTTAGAGCAGACCGATAACCTTCCATAACTTACTTAACTTTGTTGGATTCCCCAGTAGCTTTTGTGACAACAGGAGAACACGCGTAGCTCACACATAATCTCCTTTATTCCCTCAACCAAGCAGTTGAGAGCTTTCTCAGATGAGATCTAACTTTCTCCTCGCCCAAACTGAAAGACCTTCCTGAAGCCACGTGGAAGAGGGCAAGGCATGTCCATCCAGGACACACTTAAGAAGGCCCCTTTCTTTGGCTTGGCTCATAGGTTGGGTTGACCTTCTCTAAGATGGCCAATGTTGAAAAGGGTCCAGCAGGCATCTCGCCTATTCTGGGTCAGTCCAGATACATTGTACTAGCAGATTCAGGGTCATTGCGTTCATCAGCTCTTCTCGTTTATGTATGTATTTATTTATCTACTTTATATAGTCATCCATCTCATGAGTAAGTGACTCATTGCAGAGAAAGGGAAGAAAACTAGTCAACTCACCAGCATCCAAGGAGGAGATGGGTGGACGTGGGGTTTTTTTTTTTCCTTCTTCATGCGGTTAAATTATATTTCGCAACCTCCCATAAATCAGAGAGGGATGTCTTTCCCTTCCAGAGACACCCCCGCCCCCCTTGGACCCACAGAGTCACTCGTTCTCTTTTGTGGAAGGACCAGAGAATCTGGTCTGTAGAATCTCCTGGGCTTCCTCGGGAGGGAGATGATCCAACTTAGAATTTCAAACAGGGAATTGGAGAGTTGGAATTCCCTGGTTTTGGTTTGGTTTTTTTCTACCTCAGTTTATCCGCTTTCCTAAAGCCCGATGAAGGTCTCAATCCTTATTATACCTCGTTCTTGGCTCCCTCCCTGGTATCTTCTGAAAGCTGCAGCTAATGTTTTCTTGAAGTTGGGAGGGACCTTGGAGGCCTAATCCAACCCTCTGCTGAGACAGGACACCCTGTATCATTTCATAGAGTAGAGTAGAGTAGAGTAGAGTAGACTAGACTAGACTAGACTAGACTAGACTAGACTAGACTAGACTAGACTAGGAGTTGGAAGGGACCTTGGAGGTCTTCTAGTCCAACCTCCTGCTTAGGCAGGAAACCCTACACCACTTCAGACAAATGATTATCCAACCTCTTCTTAAAAATTGCCAGTGTTGGAGCATTCACAATTTCTAGAGGCCAGTTGTTCAACTGGCCAATTGTTCCAACTGAAAGGAAATTTCTCCTTAGTTCTAAGTTCCTTCTCTCCTTGATGAGTTTCCCCCCCATTGCTTCTTCTTCTACCCTCAGGTGCTTTGGAGAATAGCTTGACTCCTTCTTCTTTGGGGCAGCCCCTGAGATATTGGATGTTTCAGACAAATGGTTGTCCAACCTCTTCTTTAAAAAAAACCCCACTGTTGGTGCAACCACAACCTCTGGAACCAAGTCGTTCCACTGATTAATTGTTCTCACCGTCAGGAACAATTAATCAGTGGAACGACTTCTAGAGGCTTATTCTGGAGACTTCTGGACCTCTTGACGTGGCCTTGCCTCTATAGAGGCCTCTAAGACTTCTATAACTAGAACCGGGCAGTGATATGAGATACGGTGGCATTCTTGGTGGGTTTCAAATTTTTTTACTACCGGTTCTGTGGGTGTGGCTTGGTGGGTGTGGCTTGGTGGGCGTGGCAGGGGAAGGATACTGTAAAATCTCCATTCCCTCCCGACCAGTTGGGACTCGGGAGGCAGAGAATAGACAGAGGTGGAGCCAGTCAGAATTTTTACTACCAGTTCTCCGAATTACTCAAAATTTCCACTACCGGTTCTCCAGAACTGGTCAGAACCTGCTGAAACCCACCTCTGGTGGCGTTCCTTGCGTAGAAGATCTTTAGATGTGAAATGTAGAATAGATGGAAGTCCATTTTGGCCTCGGGAGCCCCTCTTGTATTCCACAAATGCACCGTGGAGGACCCCAGAACTTATGTCCCTCCTTCTTCTTTTTCGGTCCTTGGAGAGACACAAATCTCTCGTTCCTAGGAGACAACAACTCGCTTCGCCCAAATCATGACTTTTAGAACCTCTAACGCTGGGACATCTTCCTGTAGCATGAAAAATGAAGTGTGGCTTTTTGGTCTTGGGCCAAGAAGGGGGAGGTCTCCTCCCTTCTCCTTGGCCCTAATCCTGCCTGCAAACTCTCTCCCACCCCTCTCCATGCTTGGCGGGACAGCCCCACCACAGACATGCAGCCTGATTGCTAACACATGGGCAGAAGGCTGGCGGCCAGCTCCTTTGAAAAACCCTGGCCCCCTCCATCACTTTGCTTGCAACCGTCGCTCTCTTGTCTCCTCCGTTGTTAGGAAATGAAGTCAGAGTGTTGATATAAAACAGGCTGGCCTGAAAGGGGAGACCGGAGGGGCCAAGGGGTTTATAGAGAGGGGATGGGGATGTGGGCCCCCTCGGTGTGCCCAAAACGAGTGGCGACACTGGTGCTTAAAAAAGAAAAAGAAAAAGACGGCGAGCTGGATAGCGGAGCTGTTTGAGAGCTTCACCAGCTTCGGGTCAACCTCGAAGCATTTGAAATCAATTCCCCTTGTCTCAAGAGTTTGTCCTGAGCTGTTTTATCCAGACGAGGTGGCTCAGTGGTTAAGACGCCGAGCTTGTCGATCAGAAAGGTCGGCAGTTCGGCGGTTCGAATCCCTAGTAAGGGTCTCCTGCGTGAGCAGGAGGTCAGACTAGATGACCTCCAAGGTCCCTTCCAACTCTGTTACTGTTCCAGACTGAACGTGGGTATCTTCGCTGATGTTTTGAAGGCCATGTGGTTTTTTAAAATCTTTTTATGTACACTGAGAGCAGATGCACCAAGACAAATTCCTCGTGTGTCCAATCACACTTGGCCAATAAAGAATTCTCTTCTCTTCTCTTCTCTTCTCTTCTCTTCTCTTCTCTTCTCTTCTCTTCTCTTCTCTTCTCTTCTCTTCTCTTCTCTTCTCTTCTCTTCTCCTCCCCTCCCTTCCCCTTCCCCTTCCCTTCCCCTTCCCTTCCTTCCCTTCTATTCTTCTCATCTCTTCTCCTCTTCTATTCTTCTCTTCTCATCGTCTCTTCTCTCCTCTTCTCCTCTTCTCTCCTCTCCTCCCCCCTCCTCCCCTCCCCTTCCCTTCAACTCTACTCTACCCTACCCTTCTCTTCTCCTCCCCTCCCCTTCCCTTCCCTTCTACTCTTCTATTCTCCTCTCCTCTCCTCCCTTCCCTTCTATTCTTCTTTTCTATTCTCCTCTTCTATTCTTCTCTTCTTTGTCTCCTCTTCTCTCCTCTCCTCTCCTCCCACTCCTCCCCTCCCCTCCCCTTCCCTTCAACTCTACCTTACCCTACCCTTCTCTTCTCTTCTCTCCTCCCCCTCCTCCCCTCTCCTCCCCTTCCCTTCAACTCTACCCTACCCTTCTCTTCTCTTCCCTTCCCTTCCCTTCCCTTCTCTCTCTTCCTCCTCTCCTCTCCTCTCCTCTCCTCTCCTCTCCTCTCCTCTCCTCCCTCCTCCCCTCCCCTCCCCTCCCCTCATTCTATTCTATTCTATTCTATTCTATTCTATTCTATTCTATTCTATTCTATTCTATTCTATCCCATCCCATCCCATCCCATCCCATCCCATCCCATCCCATCCCATCCCATCCCATCCCATTTTTTTTATTTGTTTTCTCTTTATGTACAATATGTGCTTGGTGAACAGCGTACTGTCTGGGTCAATTTAGTGGTGGAATTCAATTTTTTTTTTACTACCGATTCTGTGGTAGGCTTGGTGGGTGTGACAGGGGAAGGATACTGCAAAATCCCCATTCCCTCCCCACTCCTGGGGGAAGGATACTCCAAAATCCCCATTCCCTCCCCACTCCCGGGGGAAGGATATTGCAAAATCCCCATTCCCTCCCCACTCACGGGGGAAGGATATTGCAAAATCCCCATTCCCTTCCCACTCCTGGGGGAAGGATACTCCAAAATCCCCATTCCCTCCCCACTCACGGGGGAAGGATATTGCAAAATCCCCATTCCCTTCCCACTCCTGCAGCCAGCCAGAGGTATTTGCCGGTTTTCTGAACTACTCAAAAATTTCCACTACCGGTTCTCCAGAACCTGTCAGAACCTGCTGGATTTCACCTCGGGTCAATTCATTTACACAGTAATACTTATTGAGTTCCTAATTACTTTTTTTTTAATTAAAAGTTTTTTTTATTTTTTAAACAAATAAACATTTAATACATCAGTTATTCCTTCCATTTGACAACTCGGTGATGTCACCAATGGTTCTTCTTTTTGTTATTTCTTCTGTCTTCGTTCTCATTGAATCAATTACCACAATTCATCCCTAACAAAATATTCTGATTATAGCATTTTTATACATAACTATTAATTTACTTATTTGTCTCTCTTTTCTAACCAATGGTAGAATTGATTCCATGTCTTAAAGTATTCTAAATCTTCTTTCTTTTAATCATCAAAGTCAATCTATTCATTTCTGTACAATCTAAAAAAATTTTTAATTACTTCTCCTTCCAAAGGTAGCAAGGAATGAGTTCCTAATTTCTATCCCTTTTATCCAACCATTGATAAAACAAGTCCGAAGTTCGACAATATTCTGTGTTTTTCTTTTATCTTCAGTGTTAGTCTGTCCATTTCTGCAACAGTCCAATATTTTTTTAAAAAATTATATCTCCTTCTGTCGGTGTTTCCTCTCTTTTCCAATGTTACGGCAAATACAATTCTTGCTGCTGTTAAAACATGTAATCTCAAATATACATTCCTTTGATCATATTTTTTTTCTGGTATTAAGCCTAATGAAAATAGTTCTGGCTTAAAATCTAGATGGCGTCTTAACATTTTTTTTTCCTGTTAAATGTTACTTAGAGTTTAGATCAACTCTAAATGTTGGTTTATATTGGGAGAGAAGGAGGAAATATTTAATTCTCTGAAAGAGAGTTGTATCTCAGCCCAATCATACTGGAGATGTATTCTTTTTTCTGATAATTTTTAAAGGGTGGCCCTAAGTCACCACACTAAAGTTACATACAGGGGTGAAATGCTCCCGGTTCGGACTGGATCGTCCGATCCGGTAGCGATGGTGGCGGGTGGTTAGGAGAACCGGTAGCAAAAATCCCTGGGCCCCATGCCCAGCTGAGCCACGCGATCAGTGGCTGTTTTTTTTACTTTTAAAAGCATTTTTTTCTACAACCTCTTCAGCCGAAAAAATGCTTTTAAAAGTTTTTTTTTAAAAAAAGCCTCTGATGATTCTGCGGCTCAGCTGGGATCGTCAGAGGCTTTTAAAAGCATTTTTTTCTGCAACTTCTTCGCCGGTAGGGGAAAAAAATGCCTTTAAAAGCCTCTGGCGATCCCAGCTGAGTTGAGTTGCCTGATCGTCAGAGGCTTCTAAAAGCATTTTTTTTTCCTGCAACCTCTTAAGGTTGTAGAAAAAATGCTTTTAAAAGTAAAAAAAAAAAGAAGAGTTGGCCACGCCCACCCAGTCACATTAAAACCCCCCACCTCAAGCCACGCCCACAGAACCGGTAGTAACAAATGTTAGATTTCACCCCTGATGCAACCCCCCCCCCCCAAAAAAAACCTACATAAAATGCCTGTACAATCTGACTTTTTCCAAGCTTTGTGCATAAGGTCAAACCCCTCACTCAGTTCCTTTTTAGAATAACAAAGTTGGAAGGGACCATGGAGATCATCTAGTCCAACCTCCTGCTCAGGCAGGAAACCCTAAACCAGTGATGGCTAATCTTTTCGCCATCGCGTGCCAAAAGCAGGGGGAGTGCGGGGTGGTTGCGTGAGTGTGTGCCACACCACACAACCACCTAATTCTATGCGCCCTGCCCCCCCCCACGCATGCACGCGCCCCCCACTTTTGGCATGTGATATCCCGGTAGGCCCATTTTTCGCCCTCCCCAGTCTCCAGAGGCTTTCTAGGAGCCTGGGAAAGGCGAAAACAGCCTTCCCTACCCTCCTGGAGGCCGGAAACAGCCCGTTTGCTAACTTCCGGTAGGCCCCAGATGGCCCGAAAATCAGCTCAGTTAAGGCAACGCTCACTCTGTGCCATAGGTTTCGCCATCATGGCCCTAGACCATTTCAGACAAATGATTATTCAACATCTTCTAGTGTTGGAGCATTCACAACTTCTGGAGGCCAGTTGTTCCACTGGTTAATTGTTCTAACCGTCAGGAAATTTCTCCTTAGTTCTAAGTTGCTTCTCTCCTAGATGAGTTTCCACCCATTGCTTCTTGTCCTGCCCTCGGGGGCTTCGGAGAATAGCTTGACTCCCTCTTCTTGAGATATTGGACTTGTGGCATTAGTTTTCCGCATTAATGGATGGATTACATGCCATCCAGTCTTGATTGACTCTTAGTGGCTACAAGCAGAAAGATTTTCTTCGCGATGACATGTATGTCTGCGAGGTTTTAACGCCCGGGGAAAAGCGACTTTCTTAAAAACAAAAACATGCATTAATGGAATCGAAGCCTTCGTGGACTTTTTTCCCCCACTAGCAACTGGTGCAATTCCGTGAGGCTTTTGCTGTCTGCAAATTTCTCAGGGTTGGCTCGATTTGTTAGAAAGAAGCTTTCGGACGCTGAGCTACCCCGCTGTCGGCTGGGTGGGCAAGGCAAGCTGGGAATGGGTTGGAATTAATCAGCGACGCGATGTTTAGTTTGGAGAAGAAGGAGAAAAAAAAAATCGAAATGGAAGTCGGCCGGCTGGAAGCCAAATACCAACGTTGATGTTATTTTGAAGGACGCCTCTGGGCCTCCAGAAAATGAGAAGCAGAGAAGAGGAGGAGGGTGGCGGCAACCCAGATCTTGGCTTATGCAACCTCTTAGCTGCCAACCCAGAAGGGAAAAAAAAAATTGACAAAGCCAAGATGTTAAACATTTTCAACAGAGAAGAAACTCTTTTCATTTGTCTTCTGGAGCAAGCGGTCACCAACTGGAGGTTCGTGGACCACTGGTGGTCCGCGCGAAAATTTTGGTGGTCCGCAGAAACATTATTTGCATTTTTTTATATTGCACTAAATCAGCGGTCCTCAAACTACGGCCCCTGGGACAGATATGTGCAATGAACGTTTGTGTTGCTGCAGAGAGTCTCCCCCTTCGGGGTCTTTTTGTGTGGGTCGGTGGGGGGAAGAAATTCCAAATTGGGGTCTTCTTAAGCCTCCTGGTGTGGGGCTTTGGGCGAAGGCTGGAGGGAAGTGCCACTGATGGCGAAGAGCCGGAGGACCACGTTCCAGTGGGACTGCCTCATGGCCTGGAACTGGCTGACCATCTCAGCCTGCTGAGCCTCCAGACGCCTGTACCTTGCCCTTGCACTCCCGTAGGTCTTCCCTCTGCTTGCAAAGCCTATGCTCCTAGTCCTCAGTGAGGTGCTTCTGCTGAGCCTCCTTCTCAGTCAGATCCAATTTGAATTGAGCTGTTTTGCCAACTCTTTCTCGTGGCGGCTGCTTAGCTCCAACATCTGCTTCCTGTTGGGACCCTAAGTAGCCCAGGCGGGCAGGTGAGGAGTGGGTGGGAGGAGCCAGTAGAGGCTGGCGAGGTGCCCCTCGACGTGAGCGACATGGAGTTGGCCACGCCCACCCAGTCACATGACCACCTAGCCACGCCCACCCAGCCAGTCATTAGGCAGATCATATTAGTAGTCCACGGAATTTAAAATTATGAATTTAGTGGTCTCTGAGGATCCGAAAGGTTGGGGACCTCTGTTGTGGAGGGTGGGTTGTTTGAAGATGTCTCTCCTCCATCAAGGTCGGAGTGCGGCTCTAGCAAGGAGCAGGACCCATCTGGGTGTCGTCCAGAAGACCTGTTGGGTTCTTCTTCTCCTTTTGACCTTCCTTGTGTCACTCTAAACTCTCTTGGCAAGGCATCGGGGTTTGGAACATTTAACTTTGCTCAAAATGATGAATCTGGTGTCTAGAAGAGTCCTCCTTGATTCCCCAGCTCCAGACAATCAGGCTACAACCTCGTGCTTGACCCAAAACAAGGTGGGGAACCCTAAATATGGGCAAGCCAAGGGGTGTACGATCCAGCTCTCTGTTTGAGGACCACCCGCCAGATCTCTTGATGAGAGACCAGGGCTGAAATGCTCCCGGTTCAGACCGGATCGGGCAATCTGGTAGCGATGGCGGCGTGAGGCTCTGCCCACCCGCTGAGGTGTTGTTACTTCTTGGTTTTAACCAGGAAGTAATGTGTTTTTTACCCTCTGTGCATATGCAGAAGGTTTTGCGCCATGCTCAGAGGGTCTGCGCGCAGCGTGTGCACTTCCAAACCGGTAAGGAAGGTAAGTAGATTTCATCCCTGTGAGAGACCCATAAAGCTTCTCTCCCATCTGGAAGCATTTAAGAGTCCCCAACCTTGGTCATTTAAGACTGATGGACTGATGGACTCCCAGAACTCTTCAGCCAGCCATGCTGCAGGTTGGACACCGTGCTGGCTGAGAGATTCTGGGAGTTGAAGTCCATCAGTCTTAATGTTGTGAAGGTTAGAGACCCCCTGATTTTAGAGGACCCTTGTTTTCTGTGAACTGAGTTTGCAACACCTCATTTGGGTTCTCAATCATGGGGCAGACCAACTCGGAGCTGCCCTGAAGCTCAGCTGAATATTTGGGGTTTTGGAGACGCTTCTGAGTGGACCCCACCAGATTGGTCCTGGAAAAGGAAGACGTAACTCCCACCCCATCCTCTTAGAGAGGGAGATAAACTTTTTGAGATAACCATGATAGAAGAAATCTTTGGATGATGCAAATAAGGGAAATAGCTTTGGACAAATCTCTCGAGTTGCTTTCTCCGTCTTCCTTCTCTTTCCAACCTCCAGTTCAACGCAATTGTTATGACCTAGGCTTCCTTAGAAAGCATGAAGCAATGTCTTAATTCCGGCCAAACCTCTTTTATTTAAACGACTGTGAATTACGGTCATTCACAGTCAAGAAGGCTTTGGTAAACAGTCTTTCAGAGGAATGTTTATCAACACTCACCATATCTCACTTGGAACGCTGCCAGAGAACCAATTTCCAAACGCAGGGCAAGGCCAAACTGGGCACAGAGTCTATTAGAGTCACGAACAGAACATTCCAATCTTGAATTGATCAAATGAACTAATTGCTTCCTGCAAAAGCCCACGTCCTGTTTGCTCCTCTGGGAGGGGCCAATTATCTCCAAGGTGTGGCCTTACTCCCAAGTCGACCCTGCTTTCTTAATCGTTCTTGTCTTCTGGCAGTTCTGCACATGCGCACACTGGGAACGGGCTCCAGCTGTTCCTCTGCCTCGCTGCTGTCTATCTCCCTCTCTGCCTCCAACGCAGAGCCCATGTCCGAGCTTTCCCCAGCCCCCAGGACTGGCCCATGTTCCTCCCCAACCTCCTCACTGTCCGACTTTGCTGCCAGCTCCACTGGCCACTGGCAGGCCACAATAGCAATTACCGTTTTTTTAATGTACATTTTGTTCAAGTCTTGGTTCTCTTGCATTTCGGTATGATTTCTCATCTCGGTAACACATTCTCCTTGGTGTAAAGTCCTTCCTACTAGTTATTTTAGTTTATATTTGGGCTTCAGATCTATGCACCACGATGACCAGAGCAGCCTGGTCCCTTTTAGGAGTAGAGGCTCCGTAGCCTTCAGCCCCATTTCCAAGATTTAAGGGGTCACGGCCCCCAAGATCTGGAAGAGACTTGGAAACCTGACTCTGGGGAGGGGTGGGAGGTTTAGAAACACAAGGCGTCCATTTTTCCATGCTCACGGTCTCTTTTGGGGGGGGGGCTTCCGTTGCAGAAGTCGCATCTTTTAAAACGGCAGAAGGAAAATTCCTGGTGGCTACACAACTCGTAAAATTAAAATGCAATCAAGGCGGATTTGGGGGCACGCCCTCTTTTTGGGGCCACGGCATACTTGGAGACTTTTTAATGAAGGAGCAGACCAGCTTATGGCCAGCAGGACTACCTTAAGCTGGAGGCCACCGTTCCAAACGGAGTCTCCTGGGACTTGTTAGGGCGTTTTATGTGGTTTTTCTTCTTCGTTCCATTCATTTTCCTGCTGTGAGCAACCGCAGCTCTTCATTTTTTCCAGTCAAAGCCCGTGATGCAGAAAACACCCTGCCAAGAGTTGATTCCTGGAGTCCAGGAGGGTCTTTATAGAAGAAGAGGTCCCTCTTTAGGATACTTGCAATAGTGCTCGGACTCTCTTAATCAGAAGAAAGTGTCAGGGTTCCAAGTAATACACTCGAAAATAAGACCCTGTCTGATATTTTTATGAACCCCGAAATAAGCGCTTGGCCTTATTTTCAGGGAGGTCTTATTATTTTGGGGCAGGGGGAGCAAGACGGGGCTCCTCTTGCCATCTTACCTGATTTCCAGCTCTGTCTCCCTAACCCTAACCAGAGGAAATGGCGGGGACCGACTGCGCATGCGTTTAAATATTTTTGGGGAGGGCTTATTTTCCAAGCGGGCTTATTTTAGCACATGCATTTAAAAGCCCAATTGGTCTTATTATCAGGGGAGGTCTTATTTTCGGGAAAACACTGTAGGTTCTTCAAAGAATAGCTTTATTGGATATATCATATTGGCACAGTTCTGGTGAAAACCGACTCTGAAGGTTCCCGCGGTTTTCCCCTAATTAAAAGTAAAAGGTTTTCCTCTTCCCCAAACAATTAGTCACATAGTCCAATCAAGGTGCCATCCTGGTAATGTCACTTCTCTTCTCACTGGTGTTCTGACCTAAGCTTCCTGATATAGTAAAAAGCACACAATTAGTCCCGAAACCCCCCTTTTTAAAAATTTTAATGGCTGTGAATTCCTTTCATTCACAGCATGTGCTGAATCACCAAGAGTTTATAAATAGTCCAACAGAAGTCTGCCACAGTCCTTTGGATAAGGCTGGTAAACACCCACCTTTATCTTCTTTTGAAACGCTGCCAAAGACCTAACTGGCAATTATCTTGGGAAG
Source organism: Coluber constrictor foxii (assembly GCA_038048745.1). Classification (NCBI taxonomy): domain Eukaryota; kingdom Metazoa; phylum Chordata; class Lepidosauria; order Squamata; family Colubridae; genus Coluber; species Coluber constrictor. The sequence continues at coordinate 6,432,811 of CM075968.1, forward strand.
GCCACACGGAAACACAGAGTCAAAAACGGAGCTTCAAAGAACAAACCGACACCGTCCACAACGTTGCTTCCTGCAAAGGCCCATGTGCCTTTGCTCTTCCTTTATGTCTTATGGGAGGGGCCAATCATCTCCAAGCGTTACTCCCAAGTCGTCCCTTTAATTTTAACTGTTCTTTCCTTCTGGCAGCTCTGCGCATACGCACACTAAGAACAGGCTCCCCCTGTTCCTCTGCCTCACTGATGTCCGACTCTGGGGGCTGCGGAGTCCGTGCATCACTGCCAGATGGCCCTGGCCCCATCTCTGCCTCCGATGCAGAGCCCTCATCTGAGCCTTCCCCAGACTCTAGGACTGGCCCACGTTCCTCCCCAGCCTCCTCACTGTCCGACTCCGCTGCCAGCTTTGCAGGCTGCTGGCGGACCAGAACAACTGGCCAGATGTTAGAATGTCCTTGGTTTCCAGGAAAAAGTATTTTATTTTGGCTACAAAACACCAGCTATCTCTATTGCCCCCTCCCTATCCCTCAGCTCCAGTGTGGAAACACTGAAGCCATCAAAATGGCTGCAGTCAGGTCAGCTTCAGGGTTGAGAGAAGGCTTCTAGTAGAACAAGCGAGGAATGGATTTGATTACTTGGTCAAAGGCCCTTGTGAGCACTTTGGGAAGGATTAAGCGTGGAAGTTCCATTGAGACAAAATTAATGGGCTCTATCTAGTGGTGAAATCCAATTTTTTTTACTACCGGTTCTGTGGGCGTGGCTTGGTGGGCGTGGTGTGGCTTGGTGGGTGTGGCAGGGGAAGGATACTGCAAAATCCCCATTCCCTCCCCACTCCTAGGGGAAGGATATTGCAAAATCTCCATTCCCACCCCATTCTGGGGCCAGCCAGAGGGGGTATTTGCCAGTTCTTCGAACTGCTCAAAATTTCCACTACCGGTTCTCCAGAACCTGCTGGATTTCACCCCTGGCTCTATCCAACAACATGAAATTTAATGTGGAGAGGAGCAAGGTTGTACACCTGGGCAGGAAAAACCAAAGCTACAAGCACAGATGAAGGCGAAACCTGCCTCCAAAACAGTCACTGCGAGAGGGACCTTGGAGGCCTAGTAGACGGTCCCTTAAACAGGAGCCAGTTGTGTGCAGCAGCCGCCAAAAAAGCGAACACAATCCTGGGTTGTATAAACAGAGGCATAGAATCAAAATCACGTGAAATATTAGTACCACTTTATAAAACTTCGGTAAGGTCACACCTGGAATACCACATCCAGATTTGGTCACCACATTACAAAAAAGATGTTGAGACGTTGGAAAAAGTACACAAAAAAGCAACTAAAATGATTCAGGGCCTGGAGAATAAAACGTAGGAAGAACAGTTGCAGGAATTGGGTTTGGTTAGTCTAGAGGAAAAAAAGGCCTGGTGGTGGTGGTGGTGGTGGGGACATCATAGCAGGGTTCCAATATCTTAGGGGCTGCCACGGAGAGGAGGGGCCAACTTGTTTTCCAAAACACCAGAAGGCAGGACAAGAAAGAACAGATGGAAACTAACCAAGAGGAGAAGCAATTAAGGAGAATTAAGGAGAAACTTCTTAACAGTGAGGACAATTAACCAGTGGAGCACGAGGAATTCTGGATGCTCCATCACTGGAGGTTTTTAAGAAAAGATTGGATAGTCAATTCTCTGAAATAGGATCTCCTGTTTGGGCAAGGGACTGGATTAGAAGACCTCCAAGGTCCCTTCGAGCTCAATTCTGATTTGGATTTTATCCAGATCCCATAATTGTTACTTTCTATTTGTAGTCTTCGCAGTGTCCATTCCACCCAACATTAAAAAAAAAGTCTTTAATTTTATTGAGGAAGGCCCTCCAGGTTTAAAATTGGGAGCGTCTACAGCAGGAGAGCGACCAACCTTGGGAGTTTGAAGACTTGTGGATCTCAACTCTCAGAATTCCCCCCAGCTCTGGCTGGGGGAGTTCTGGGAATCGAAGTCCACAAATCTTCAAAGTTGAGAAGTCCACAAGTCTTCAAAGTTGATCTCTGAACTACAGCATCATCCCCCAGGAGGAGAATCCAGGGAATGACGACATGAATTAGACTCTTGCAAGCTTCTTTTCCCAAGACTTTTGGTAAATGCACAGAAGGGACCAGAGAGAAAAGACCCCGATATGGTCTCCTAACTGGTGGGCTGCCATGTTTGGGACCACAGCTGCCCGAATCAACCAAGAGATAAGGAGAGCTACAGAATGTCAGCTTTGAGATGACATGTGGTCCATGCACAGTGGTGGGATTCAGCCGGTTCGCACCACTTCGGGAGAACCGGTTGTTAACTTTCTGAGCAGTTTGGCAAACCGGTTGTTGGAAGAAATCATTAGGGCAGAAAACCGGTTGTTAAATTACTTGAATCCTACCACTTTCCATGCAGAGATGTATCCAGCCGGTTCGGACCGATTCGCCCGAACTGGTAGCGGCCCTGGCTATATGCCATCCTATTTAGGCATGTATTTGAGACTGGGCGCATATGTGGAAGGCGTGCGCACCAGCTAAACATATGCACGGAAGGCGGGGCGCCAGCTAAGCGCATGCGTGGAAGACCGGGCGCAAGTGTGGACAGGGTGTGTGCAAGCAAAGCAAGGCGCTCACATTTGCGAACTGGTAGGGAAAGTAAGTGAATACTACTCCTGGGTTCATGGCTTTTGTCTTCTAGGAGAAAGAAAAGAAGTACATGCTGCCGGTGGACAACTTGAAGGTGCGAGACATTGAGAAAGGTTTCATGTCCAGCAAGTACATCTTTGCCCTCTTCAACACGGAGCAAAGGTAGGATCTTCTTCTGGCCCGGCTCAAGAGGATGAGAGTAGGAAAGTCCATGCAAGGTTTCACCTCTCCTGACCTAGGCTTCCTGAGTCATTAAAACACACGAGTAGTCCCAGAAACCTCTTTTATTGCAACAGCTGTGAATTACGTTCATTCGCAGTTGAGTCCCAATTAGTTATAAAGAGTCCTTTGGGATAATCACCCACCTTTATCTCCCTTGACACACTGCCAAAGACCTAATTGGCAAAGCCACATGGAGTCCAGAATCAAACAGAGATGCCGACTGGGAACAGAATTAACAATGTTGCTTTCCTGCAAAGGGCCCACGTGCATTTGCTCCTCTTTTAAGTCTTATGGGAGGGGCCAATCACCTCCCAGCCCTACTCCCAAGTTGTCCCTTTTGTTTTAGCTGTTCTTGCCTTCTGGCAGTTCTGAGCATGTGCGCACTGGGAACAGCCCCCCCACCCTATTCCTCTGCCTCTCTAATGTCCGACTCTGGAGGCTCCGGAGTCCGTGCATTGCTCCCAGGCTGCTGGCGGACCTCAACATCACCTTCTTTCCTTCCCCACCACCCAGGAACGTTTACAAAGATTACCGTCAACTGGAGCTGGCGTGCGAAACCCAGGAGGAGGTAGATAGTTGGAAGGCGTCCTTCCTGCGGGCTGGAGTTTACCCAGAACGCGTTGTGGTGAGTTGAGGAAACATGAGCAGGAGTGAAAGTTGGAAGTCAATCCATCTCACTAAGATGGCGGATAAACCAGACTTAGTTCTGTGCTTGGTGTAGAAGGATCACTAGTTTGGGTGAAAATCACAAAGAAGAGGAAGAATTCTACTCTTCTTCCTTCCCCCCCCCCCCCCGACTTTAAACAGAAGTTGCGTTCTTTGCAGGATGCAATCCATGGTGGCAAAGTCTTAATTTTATAGAGTAGGGCCCTTCCGGTTTAAAATTGGGAGCATCTACAGCAGGACAGCGACCAACCTTGGGAGTTTGAAGACTTGTGGATCTCAACTCCCAGAATTCCCCTCAGCTGACTGGCTGGGGGAATTCTGGGAGTGGAAGTCCACAAGTCTTCAAAGTTGAGAAGGTTGGACATCTCTAAACTACAGCATCATCCCCCAGGAGAAACGAGGGGATGACAGCATGAATTAGACTCTTGCAAACTTCTTTTCCCAAGACTTTTGGTAAATGCACAGAAGAGGCCAGAGAGAAAAGACCCCTGATATGAATTCCTAACTGGTGGGCTGCCATGTTGAGTGGTCCACCAGAAGGACGACATCGCCATCTGTTGGCGAGGCTCTGGAATGACAGCACCTTCACTGGCTCCACTATATATTGTGTTTCCTGGTTAAGATTTCAGTTTCTAACTAATTTTCCCTTCTTTTTTTTTATTTTTATTTCTCTTTCTTTGCACTCCCTCATCCAAGTGTTATATTTTATGGGTGCCAATCCCTCGGGTTTTGTCTGTTTGCTGACCAATGCTGAGAAAATGGCTTTGTTCACAAATCGCTTGTTTTAAGAAGTGGTGTTTAAAGATTGACTGATTGATGATGGTCTTATCAAATCATTCTCAAGGCCTAAAGGTGATCTAAGTAGATTTTTTTCCCCCCATAATGATCCATCTCTGATCCTGAAAGACATCCAATGTTGCCCTCAAGCCAATTTTATTTTAATCGATTGCATTTTGACTTTGTAAAAGATCCCGTTCCAATTATAAATACACTGAATACTTAGTTAGGAAATGAATCCTACCGACTTTAAAAAAAAAATCACATTTTTTCTTGGGTTTTTTTTCCTTTTTCTTTTTTCTTTTTTGGTGCTCAAACTGGCCTCACAGGACAAAGATAAAGTAAGTGATGAATTCTTCTTTTCCTGTGCCATTTTCCTTTGAATTATACTTTTTTTTTTAATTGGACGCATTTTTAAACTCCTTTTTTTTTCCTCTTTAATTTAAACTTTTATCCCTATATTCTAAGAAAGACTTTGCCCTTCACCCTTTTTTTCTACCCACTTCATACCACGTTGCCTGCTTGGTTTTGTTTCTTACCCTTTCTAGAATGTTCCTTTCTGCTTGTTTTCATCTTCTCTGGAACATATCTCCCCCCCACCCCCATTCCTAAATTACCTCAGAAAAAAGGGGAAAAAAACTAATTTTTTTCTTTTTGCATTTATTTCTTTTTTTTAATATATATGTCTATATAATGTCTAATTTCCCAATTGTTGGTCCCCAGGTACCTGCAAAGTACGTACGTAATAACGCAGATTAAATCCTAAATTAAATTAAATTTAGAGATTAAATCGTTGGATCGAGCCTCTGAACCGAGTCACAACCACACGTCAATATTGAATGTTCATTTGACGCTAACTCGAAGGAAGAACTTATACGGTCTGGAGAGCGGGAGGCAGAAGCCTCTGAATTGGCTTTCCACTTTTCGAATCAAAACAAAAATCTGAATCCCAATTCCCGACCTTCGAAATTCGATTTCGCTGACCTTGGATGCAGAAGTGCTTTAGACAACCTGTGTAAGCAGGGAGTGATGGCGAACAGAAGAGACCTGGGATCAAACTCGTCCTTCTACCACACTGAGTTTCATACCTTAGGAGAAACAAGTCTCTGTTTTCGTCCGTAAATTATTTGGATCAACTGCAAAGGGAGATGAATGATGGTATCCAGGTCCAGATTAGGTCCAGATTAAGCTTTGGATCTGATACTAACCTCCCTCTGTGGTGTCCTTGCTAATGAAGGTTGTTTATCTAGAACCATGATGGCGAACCTATAGCACAGCGCTCCATCATCAGCTGCTGTTCTAGTTTCCGGTGCGTACATGCGTGCTGGCCAGCTGGTCTTCGCGGGAGCTGGAGTGCTAGAAACTAGATGAAAACAATAAAAAACCAATTTTCAGGCAGGTTTTGGCCATTTTTCAGGCCAAATACGGACTGAAAAATGGCCTGAAAATAGCCTGAAAAACACCCTGAAAATGGCCTGAAAAACACCCTGAAAATGGCCTGAAAAATGGTCTGAAAACAGCCAAAAACCAGGGTGTTTTCAGGGCGTTTTTGGCCATTTTTCAGGCCAAATACGGACTGAAAAACAGCCTGAAAATGACCCGAAAATGGCCTGAAAAACAGTCTGAAAACGGCCAAATAACAGGCCATTTTCAGGCAGTTTTTGGGCTGTTTTTCAGGCCAAATATGGACTGAAAAACAGCCTGAAAATGACCCAAAAATGGCCTGAAAAATGGTCCAAAAACGGCCCAAAAACTGCCTGAAAATGGCCTGAAAAACGGTCTGAAAACGGCCCAAAAATGGCCTGAAAATGGCCTGAGAAACAGTCCAAAAACGGCCCAAAAACTGCCTGAAAATGGCCTGAAAAACAGTCTGAAAACAGCCAAATAACCGGCCATTTTCAGGCAGTTTTGGGGCTGTTTTCCAGGCCAAATATGGACTGAAAAACAGCCTGAAAATGACCCAAAAATGGCCTGAAAAATGGTCCGAAAACGACCCCAAAACTGCCTGAAAATGGCTTGAAAAACAGTCTGAAAATGGCCCCAAAACTGCCTGAAAATGGCTTGAAAAACGGTCCGAAAACGGCCCAAAAACTGCCTGAAAATGGCTTGAAAAACAGTCTGAAAACAGCCAAATAATAGGCTGTTTTCAGGGCATTTTGGGCCATTTTTCAGGCCAAAAACAGAGTGAAAAACAGCCTGAAAATGACCCAAAAATGGCCTGAAAAATGGTCCGAAAATGACCCCAAAACTGCCTGAAAATGGCTTGAAAAACAGTCTGAAAACGGCCCAAAAACTGCCTGAAAATGGCTTGAAAAACGGTCCGAAAACGGCCCAAAAACTGCCTGAAAATGGCTTGAAAAACAGTCTGAAAACAGCCAAATAATAGGCTGTTTTCAGGGCATTTTGGGCCATTTTTCAGGCCAAAAACAGAGTGAAAAACAGCCTGAAAATGACCCGAAAATGGCCTGAAAAATGGTCGGAAAATGGCCCCAAAACGGCCTGAAAAGAGGCATGCGCATGCCGACAAGCTGGTCTTCAGGTTTCCGGTTCTCCGACGCATGTGAAGACCAGTTGACTGGGGCACATGCGCGTGCCGGAAGCCCAAAGATCAGCTGACCGGCGCGCACATGCATGCCAGCCCACACGTTCTGGTTTGGGTACTCTGTTCCAAAAAGGTTCGCCATTACTGATGTAGAAGTTCAGAAAAGCATCAGAGGAGCTCCATAGGAAGTAGGAGATCGTGGGCTTTAAAATGTGGTCCTCTTTGGCTTCTGATGGATTAACAGCTTGCTTTGTCTCCCCGTCGATCTTCTGCAGTCTGGGGATTCAGAAGAGAACGGCTCGGACAGCTTAATGCATTCAATGGATCCCCAGCTGGAGAGGCAAGTGGAAACGATCCGGAACCTTGTCGATTCCTACATGGCCATCGTCAACAAAACCATCCGCGATCTGATGCCCAAGACAATCATGCACCTTATGATAAACAACGTACGTATGACGTAATGACACACCGGATTGGTGTGTATGAATTGTCTTATGTTTTATGAGTGGTCTGATTCTGAAGTAGTAGGTTCTGGAGTAGCATTTTGATTGACAGGAGAAAAAAGTCAACTGTTGGCCTTGGGGTTCCCATCTCAACAGACTAGTCTAGTGAAGAGAAGGACCAGGGGAGACATGATAGCAGTCTTCCAATATTTGAAGGGCTGCCACAGAGAGGAGGAAGGGGGTCAAACTATTTTCGAAAGAACCTGAAGGCCAGACAAGGAATAATGGATGGAAACTGAACAAGGAGAGAGATTCAACTTGGAAATAAGGAGAAATTTTCTGACAGGGAGAGCAATCAACCCATGGAACAGAAGTTGTCTTCAGAAGTTGTGGATGCTTTGAAGAAGAGACTGGACTGTCATCTGTCAGAAATGGTGTAGAGTCTCCTGCTTGGACAGGGGGCTGGACTAGATGACCTACAAGGTCCCTTCCAACTCTGTTAATCTGACTGGGGAGTGAGGAAAACTGGACAAAGGAACAGGAAAATAAGAATATATTATCTCGTGATCCCCCAGAGCCTAGAAGTTTGGCAGGAGAAAAATGAGATTGATAGCATGGTAGAATCGGGTTGGAGAGAACTTCACTTAGTCCTGAGTAGGAGATGTGGGGAAAGTCCTCTCTACCAGCCTAGCTTAACTCACAAAGATGTTCTTATGTAGGGAGAACTGTTACTCCATTGGGTTCCTTTACTCATTGGTTTAAAGCCTTTGCGCATACTCAAACTTTTAATTTAAAACACACACACAGAAAGTGAAGCGAAAAGCCAGATGACAAAGCGTGATAAATTCTCAGATTTAAACCAGGGAGTGGGTGACTGTTGAGGAATTCAGAACCCCGATCCTTTCTGACTGGGTAGGGATCACGTGTGATCACCAGAGGTGATCTTCAAAGGGGATTGATAGATAGTTCAGATCAGGGGTGAAATCTACTTACCTCCCTTCCCGATTTGAAAGTGCACGTGCTCGCATGTGTCACATGCATGCAGACCCTCTGTGCATGCGTAAAACCTTCTGCGCATGCGCAGAGGGTAAAAAACACATTACTTCCTGGTTAAAATCAGGAAGTAACAACAACTAGGCAGGTGGGCGGAGCCTCGCACCACCTTCGCTACTGGTTCTCCGAACCACCAGCCACTATAGCTACTGGATTGGCCGAACCAGGAGATTTTCACCCCTGGTTCAGATAGTTGGGTGAAGGAAACCAGTCAATTCCTCCACCACCACCATCTAAGGTCCCTGGGTGAGTTGGGACCATTCACCATCTCTTAGAGTGATTATTCTGGGATGTTGGAAGTACAGAGAGAAGATGCTCCTAGGGCAGGGATCTGCAACCTTAAACACTCAAAAGAGCCACTTGGACCCATTTCCCACAGAAAAGAAAACACCGGGAGTCACAGAACCCTTCCTGTGCCTGACTGTTTCTTGAGTGGCCACAAAACTAGCATATGTAGTTGAATTAAACATTCTTGGATTTATCCATGGTTGGCCTACCAGGGGTTGAAAAGCTCAATAAATTGCATGCTGGTGGGTGTCACACATTGGTGGTCATGGCGCATATTTTGAGTGATGGAGCCGCAGCAAAGGGAAAACTAACCCCTGTCCTAGGGAAAAAATAAGCGATGGGGTTGACCCCCAAAAAGGAACCGTCGTAGAGCTGTCCAGACAAATGACCTTTGTCTTCTGCCTCCTCTCCGGCAGACCAAGGAATTCATCCACTCCGAGCTCCTCGCCAACCTCTACTCCTGTGGCGACCAGAACACCCTCATGGAGGAGTCGCTCGAACAAGCCCAGCATCGCGACGAGATGTTGCGCATGTATCACGCCCTGAGGGAGGCCCTTAACATCATCGGGGACATCAACACTACCACCATCAGTACTCCGCTGCCTCCGCCAGTGGACGACTCTTGGCTGCAGGTGCAGAACATACCGTCCGGACGCAGGTACCCGAGGCGCAGGGGGGAGGCCCGCTGACCTTCCTGGCGCCTCTGCCCAAGCCGGATAGGTGGCCGCCCCCAGTAGAAACAGGAAGGAAGGGGGGCTGGGAGGTCTGTGTTGACCGTGGCGTCCATTGGATCTGTGTGGAGGGGCAGAGCCAAGCTGGGGTACGGAAGGTTTTTGGGGTGGAACCCATCAAGGACAGCGGTTCTTCAACCCCAGAGAGTTAAAGTTGGTTGGGAAAGAAGGGGTGAACCAGGCCGTACGTCCCAATTTCTCTTCCCTGGGGGAACGAGCTTTCGATTTTTCCAGCTTAGGAGGAGAAGACCATGTAGTCTTCCTACCATTTTTGGTAGGAGTCCATTTGAATCAGCGGTGGGATTCACTTATCTTCCCTAACGGTTCGCAAAAGTGAGCGCACGCATCTCGTCTGCATAAGCACACGGCCTTCTGTGTATATGCAGTGCTCGTGCATTATGTCTGGGTGGGTGGGGCGGAGCCTCTCGCAGTCGCTGCTACCGGTTCTCCCGATCCGGAGAGAACCGGCGGAATCCCACCACTGATTTGAATCCTTCAGAGTGGATCCCTCGCCATTTCGCAGAAGCCTACAGATTGCTGGAAAAATTGACAACAAGTGGGGAGAATTGGAGAGCCCACTGAGAGGCCCCTATAGGCAGTCCTTGGCTTATAACCATTCACTTAGTGACCGTTCAAAGCTACAACGGCACTGAAGAAAGGAGCCCAGCACCGTTTTTCACATTTACGACCGTCGTAGCATCCACGCGATCGAAATTCAGATGCTTGGCAGACTGGCTCGTATTTATGACGGGTTGCAGCTTCCCCAGGGGTGGGGGTATGTTATGCAATCCCCTTTGCCAATTTATCATCCGCAGTGATTCACTTAGCAACGGCGGCAAGAAAGGTGGTAAAATGGGGTAAAACTCATTTAACAACTGCCTTTCTTAGCAATGGAAAAGGAGGGTTCAATTATGGTCGTAAGTCCGGGATAACCGGTATCTATGTACACGCCACATCCAAGCTCATAAATGGGGTGAAGAGGATTTAATTTGACTTCTTTGGGGTGACCGATGGTGGCAAAGAAGAAAGAACCGTTGCATCAGCAGACACAAATATAGGTAGTCCTCGACTTACGACCCCAACCGAGCCCCAAATTTCTGTTATTAAGTGAGATGTTTGTTTGGTATGAGCTTTCTTGCCACCGTTCTTAAGTGAGTCACTGCAGCTGATCGGCAAGTAACCCAGTTGTGAAGTGAATCTGGATTCTGTGCGCTAAGCGAGACTGTCCTAGTGCTGACAGAGCACGTCTGACAGAGACGTTTCTTCAGTGAGTTTTGCCCCATTTTGCAACCTCTCTTGAAACAGTTATTAAGCGAATCCCAGCCGTTGTTAAATTAGTAACCCGGTTGTTAAGCGAATCTGGCTTCCCCGCTGTTGGGAGGTCGCAAAGTGGGGGGGATCGCATGCGCCCTTCCGGGACACTGCGACGGTCACAAATACAAACCAGTTCCCGAACGTCTCAATTTTGATCACAGGATCATGGGGAGACTGCAAGGATCGTAAGTGTGAAAAACGGTCACAAGTCACATTTTTCGAACCGTTGTAAAGTCGAGGACGATCCGTTCCCAGAATCCGACCGCCTTCAATCTCAGTTGAATGCTGTTTGGGGCTCTCCGCTAAGGACCCCTCCTGCTGACCTGTCTCTCCTTTGGCAGGTCTCCCACCTCCAGCCCCACGCCGCAGAGAAGAGCACCGGCAGTCCCTCCCACCAGACCTGGATCACGGGGCCCGGCTCCTGGACCTCCGCCTGTTGGTGGTCCCAGCCTCGGTGGTGCTCCCCCTGTGCCTTCGAGGCCGGGGGCCTCTCCTGATCCTTTTGGGCCACCCCCACAAGTCCCCTCGCGGCCCAACCGCGCGCCCCCGGGGGTCCCAAGGTAGGTGAGACCAGCCCACACTCGGTAGACATAACTCACAGCGACTTTATTTCCAGGAGTTTTAGAATTGGCGTCCTTGAACCAAATTGTTGTGTTGGATCACTTGTAACAACGGGGCCAACGCTTGCTATCCTGGGCACCTGTAGGATTATTTAAGGAGGGGTGGCGGTGGCGGGTATTACATCCCCCTTTCTTTTGTGTTGTTGAATGTCAAAAAATCCATTTGGCAAAACAGATCTGCAAGATTTTAAGCAGAAGGCAGAATTGTAAAGTGGGAGGATGTCGTCTGGATCGCCTGTGGTTCACCCTTCCTTCTCAGGAGAAATCTCGCAAACTTCCACCTGGAAAAACACAAAACGCCAAAGAGACGCATACACACACACACACAAAACAAAGCCAAAGATGTTATTGTAAGATGAAGTGTAGAAGAATCCTGTCCCGCAGAAACAGGAATGATCCTGTGTTACCACGACACATTTCTTTGTGGGAACAGCCCTAAGTTTGTAGACTTTGGGTAACAAACATCCCGCTGAATTAAAAAAATAATCCATGTTCCAGGGAATCAGACACATTTAAGAGAAGTCGATTGTTCTGGATCCAGTGGAAAACAAGGCCTGTTTGCGGTGGGATTTTTTTGTCTTTATATGCGCATCAAATCATTTTTGGTTTGCCGTTCGGTTGAATTATACCGAAACAAAGTAGAATTTTTGTAAAAAAAAAACAGTATTGGGTGTAATGGGTATAAATTTTGTTTTGCACCTTTGATATTTTGGTTGCAAAGAAGAACTCCTAGAGGTAAGTGCAGAATTAAAGGTTTCCTGGTTCTCGGGGGAGGAAAATTCACATACCTCCTGCTTATTTCTCGCATTTAGGCATGGAATTTTCCAGAATTTGTAAATGCTTCCGATGTGTACGCGATTTTAGAAAAGCCGAGAGAACGAAGGCGCTGCCTCAAAAATCCAATTTTTTTCTAGTTTCCCTTTTCCTCTCTGCCTCTGCTTACAAAGTTTTGGGTTCTCTCGGGAGGCGCATCTTTTCCGAATGCTGCTTCTCGATCACCTCTACGAAGACTAGAGGGAGTCCTCGTTTAGCGACCAGAGTTGGGACTGGCAATGAAGCGGGTGCTAAGTTGGACCCCCGACTTGCTCTTGTTGCCTTACTTCGGTTTCCTTTGCTTCGTAAATGTGAGGATTGGTGGCAAAGGGTTACTTGTTCCCCACTGTTGTAACCGTGAACGGTGGCTCAGCGATGACATCGCTAAACAAGGACTAGCTTTAAATTTAACACGCTTGCTGGCTCTTGCAGAGGTAGAAAAACTTGGCCACGTTTGCAAAACTCTTTTTCCAAGTTTTCTGCTAAATATGTAGATATATATTTCTCGCGCAGGTGGGTGTGAATCAGACGGACGGCTCTGTCCATTGTTGCTCACATCTGAGTTAGGTTTTGCCTGATGCCCTGCAGCACAGGAGGGGATGAGTTAGAAACGGTACAGGATGCTGGTTTATGATGAACTAGCCGCCTTGTGTGGTGCCAATGGTTGTTTCAACCCACAGCATTCCCACTTAAGTGCCTTGATTGTTTTCCAGATGCCTAGGAAACTGTATTCCGTTCCTTTCTTCTTTTGACGAGCTTCCTTTGTCCGTCTCTCTGGTTGTCTGCATGTCTTGCTACTTCCGCGCAAGCTTTGTTTTGATTTGTTTCCTCCATCTCATCTCATTTTCTGTTTTTTTTCTTTTCTCTCTCTCCTCTCTTGTGGATGATCCTTTACTTCCATTCGGGCTGAATTTCAGTGTCCGTCCTCTCCAGGGTCTGTTTCCATTCTCTTCCTCAATTTCTCTACCCTGTTTTCCATGCCTTCATTCAGATTATATATTCTATATACAGGCAGGGGACTCCAGAGGGACTGTAATCAATGGGTCTCCCTCCCTTCAGACTCCTAAACCTACTGCCCCATTCCATAGCCCCATGGCCCACCATGAAAGTTTGGGTCACGTATCAGAAGTTGCCATTCGCTTGATCCACATCTCTCCGAGTTCTCCCACGTACCACGAAAGCAATGTAGGGATTACTCTGTGGCTCCTGTTCCTGGTTTAGGTTCTACAGATGTTTCTGGAACCTAACTCTACATTCCAGCTGCTGTGGAAAAACAATTTGTAGGTCCCTTCCCATATTTGCAGGATTTGGGTTTGGCTAGTCTAGAGAAAAGAAGGACTAGGGGAGAGATGATAGCAGTCTTCCAATATCTCAGGGGCTGCCCCAAAGAAGAGGGAGTCAAGCTATTCTCCAAAGCCCCTGAGGGCAGGACAAGAAGCAATGGGTGGAAACTCATCAAGGAGACAAGCAACTTAGAACTAAGGAGAAATTTCCTGACAGTGAGAACAATTCACCAGTGGAACAGCTTGCCTCCAGAAGCTGTGAATGCTCCAACACTGGATGTTTTTAAGAAGAGATTGGACAACCATTTGTCTGAAATGGTATATAGGATCTCCTGCTTGAGCAGGGGGCTGGACTAGAAGACCTCCTAAGCCCCTTCCAGCTTTGTTCTGATTTTTTTTTGTCCAAATGGTCAAATCACAAACTGTAAGATATGTGGAACAACCGTCAAGAGATAATTGTATTGCGGCCAGTCACCATGAGATTGGGTCCCCCTTAAACATTTCACCAAGGTGGTAGATTCCGTGAGAAGTAGAATTGGGTCCATGAATGTTGACATGGAGCCTTCATCAGGTGGAAGTCCTTCAATAGAGGTTGTCGTCTACTCTATCTCACAAGGGATCTACAAAAACAAATTCACCTCTAAGGCTGATCTCCCAAATCAAGTAGGCATAGAATCTCTCTCTCTCTCTCTCTCATCTCCAATCCCAGTTTAATTCCTTTCCTATAAGGTGCCCCTTCGCCACCACAACCGAACACCTGAGATGGCACACTGAGGCTCCTTAGGCCATCTCTTGTATATAGAATAAGTTGGTTCACCCTTGCCAGATGGCCTTGTCCTCTTGCCAGGAGTCCACCATCTTCATTTTTGTCATTGTTTGTCCTTCTTTCACTCCCCTCGCTTTTTTTTCTTCCCGTTGGGAGGAAGAAAAAAAAGAAGGCGCCCAGAGTGGGATTGAGAAGAAGCACATTCAAACTTTTGCAGTGTGTTTGTGTGTGAATCTGTCTGTCTTCAGAAGGATTCTTCTACCTTCCTGTTTTTGGAATACTTGGGATGAGTATTTTGAAGGCCTGCTCTCACATGCCCCAGGGCAGACACCCCACCTCCCCCACCCCATTCTCCAGAGTCAAGACCCTCAAACTGCATTGGGTTATGTGGACTGTCACCTCAATGCTGAACAGACACCAAATTGCGGGCCACAGCAAGAGACGTCACCTTCTTAACTGTGATGAGGTGTCAAGCAGTGTGGCGGTATGGGTTGTGTGCATTTACTCCAGTCCAGAACACTGCTGATTGCCTCTTTTTGGCCTGGGTATGCATCATTGACATGCTCCCGGGGAGTGTGAGTCCAAACGGCTGCGTGGAACCTATTCTCTCTTTCCGTGTCTGCTGCGCAGTGGTTCATAGCTACGTCTTCTGACTTGCCAACTGCTTCTCTTTTCTGTGCGCTTGGGGTGCGAGTGCCAGCATGGGCCGCGCCTCACTTCCCCTCACCGGCCTCTGCGTGGGGGTAGACGAGCCTGTGCATTTTTCTCCAAGCTGTCCGCCCTTCTGCCTCAGTGTCTGAACTGCCCTGTTGCTCTCATGTTGTCTTTTCAGAATCACTATCACTGACCCTTGAGGACTGGCAGAGACCGGTACGTTCTTCGCTGTGTATTCACCCCGGCCTCCGCTGATGCACGAGTCGGTGTGGTTAACCTTTCTGTCTCCTCGTCCCCATTTCCTCTCCATCTCGTCCCACCCTCACCCTTCTGCCACTCGCCTCTCCAAGACCAGTGGGGGATGGGAGTTTGTAGGGGATACCCTCTTGTTTTCTCCCTCCGGCCTGCAAACCTCTTGGCTGTTGGGAGGAGCGGGAATATCTTCAGTAGCAAAGACTTCATTTGTAGAAAGGAGACAAAGAACCACAGTAGTGTACCGTGTTTCCCCGAAAATATCCCCGAAATTTTCAGGGAGGTCTTATTATTTTAGGGCGCGTGGAGCAAGATGGGGCTTCTCTTGCTGTCTTACCTGATTTCCAGCTCTGTCTTCCTAACCCTAACCAGAGGAAATGGCGGGGACCGATTGCACATATGGTTAAATATTTTTGGGGAGGTCTTATTTCCAGAGAGGGTTTGTTTTCGAGGATGTGCTCAAAAGCCCAATTGGGCTTATTATCAGTAGGTGGCTTATTTTTGGGGAAATACGGTAGATCCCACGAAATTGGCCAATGGGACAGAGAAGAAGAGACAGAGGGAAGTCTTCTCCATTGTCCATTCCTGTAAACATGGGTGAAGTCCCAGCTTTGACCCATCCATTGTTATCTCAGCCTGGAGTATTGCTTTCTGGGGTCCCAATCACAAACCTGCAACCCAGGTTCCCACAACTTTGATAATACAACTGGTGTGTATTATCATGTTTTATCTGAAGTTTTTCTCAGCATTCATCTCCTAATTGCACCACCACCCCGATTCCAGTAGATTAGCAATATTGGTTTGTGTGTGGTTTAGTGACCTTTGTGGAAGAATGTTCCTTAGGAGATTGCACTCAAGAGCAGAGTGACTTTCAACTCCTATTTTTAAGGAGGATGAAGAGCCATCGTCTCACCCTTTGAAGGACACTTTGAGGCAGAACTTTAGATCCGTAACGTCTTTTGCTGTTTTTGTGTATCTTATCATGACTAAAACATTGAAGTTTGTCATGTCTTCAGCATCAAGACCACGTCTGTCAGTGGTGTGGCAATGTTATGCAGAACAAGAAGGTGGCCAGTTGAACCCCACAACTCCAGGGACAAAGGGTTTGCAGGTGGCAATGTGACACAACAGAAGGGCCTGCCATCTTCTCCAAGGGTTCAATGCTAGCTTAGCTTTCCCAACTCAGGTGCTGCCCGGTCGTATATCCCATCACCTCCATTCATCACACAGGAGAAGACATAGACAATGCCTCCAGTCCAATGACAGTTTGCGTCATGAGTTTTTCTTCTGACATCTCCTATACCCAATTTCATTTCTTCCACTTGCAGAGCCTGCCCCAACTCTGTATCTATTCTCTTTTTTTTTTCCTGCAAATCCTTCTGGACACCCCATCCTATCGCCTGCAAACAGTTCCAGGCACTTACTCCACCGTTCCCACCTTGAGGGAAAAAATAATAGATGGTGGGGAAAACCCTGAGTAGACTTCATAAATTTCTGTGAAATCAAGATCGGACAGTTGCAAGATTCCGATCTCTGGGAACAGTTCTCTCTTTTGTGATGCGCTTTGTTGATGCTGGGTATCACACTTTTGCCGTGGCTTTTCAAAAATCCCTACAATCAACACCGCAGTTAAGAAACAAGAGGATTATTCTAGAATATTCATGAATTTCAGCTCCTAACATGCCCTGTTATCTGTTTTAACTAGCTGGAGCTTCTAAGAACCATAGTCCCATCAATATCTGGAAGAACGTAAGCTCCTCCTCTCTACAAACTGGAGGTCCAAAGCATTGGAAAAAATAAATAGGGACAGTCAACCACCGGTTGTAGAGCATTGGCAGCCAAGAAGACCAACATTTATGACCAGCATAAATGTTATGCATTAAGATTATTTGTCAATTTCTGCTTAGAGTTGCATGAATGTAGTTTCTCTACTGGACATTTTCAGATTGCCAAGTCCCTGCCCAATCTTTGTGTCTGTGTGAGAAAGTGTGTGTGCCTGTATATGTCTATGTGCCAAAAGAAAAGAAAAAATAAGGAATTTACCCCAATTACCTCCCTTCCCCTTCCCCAATAAGCACAAGTCCTTAACACACTTTCCTTTTAAACATTCCCCAACAACTGGATAATGAATAGTGTGATATAAACCAGCATTTGCTGTTGATGTTTTTTCTAACAAGTTCCTGAAAAACAGAAAAAAAGAAAGAGAGAGAGAGATTGGATAAAGAAGCAGTGGGCTTGGAATAAAATAAGAAAACCTTATTTTCTTAATAAGAATGCTGAATAAGAAATGCTGAGAAAGTCCTCTTTAAGAGGCTGTCTCCACCAGGTGGACTCCAGACCTTAATGGGGGTGTGTGAGATCTTGTTCTTGTGTAAACAAAAAACCAGGGGGAGGCCAATGGTATATGGGTGGGGCACATTAATCTTCAACATATCTCATTCCACCATCCAGAATTGTGGTTAGACCCCTCCTTATCCTACATCAGAGGCTTGTAGCTCAACTCGCATCTTAGCAACCCACCCATAGGTGAAAGTTGGCCTTTCTTGTAAAGGGTCCTTTATGTCAAGGTGACTTCCTGGCTTCTAGTCCATCCAATTAAATTCGGACATTGCTACTCAGTTTTTGAGTAGCCCCTTTTGAGACCTACTCTTAAAACCCACCAAAGATTGCAGGACGTCCTGAGAAAATTAAGTTTGAGATGATTTGGAAAAGGCCACAAGTCAACAGAGCTGCACTGGAAGAAGTAGCTGATGGAACGAATTGTTTAGCCAAATACGTTTCATCCATTTTTCATCTCCCAAAGTAAATGGAGGTTGATGGACCAGAAATGCCCATGAAGGCCCCAGCACACAGCCAACCTTGGTTGATCTTGGAAGACCAAGGTTGTAGCCTAGGCTGGGAAGTTGAAAAAAACACCAGAAAACCCTTTCATATTACAGCTATGAATGTGACATGGTCATAGCCATGAAGTTCTTGCAACCTCAGTTAACTGGTGACAGAGACGCTTCGTTAATGAAGATGGCCTTGGAAGCCTTCAGAGATGGAGGTCAAGGCTCGTTCGGACAGATAGCCTCAACTGTAATTCTTTTTAAAAATATGCTTGGAGTAGTTAGGATTTTCCAGCGTTCACGTTGAATCCAGTCCATTAGTGAATCCAATCAAGTTGTACTTGAGTTAAAAGCATCATTGCCTGCTTCTCCCTCCAGGAAAGATCTCATCCCATTCATCCCCTTGGAGTGGCCCTCACATCTGAGAAGGCTGGAAGACGGTGTGGGGCAATTCCACGTGGGACTAAGTTGAATGGGTGAAAGGTGTAGACCAGCGAGTCAGGTGGATGGACTAGCCGTCAACTTTAAAAACAGAGGGTACCTCCATCTCAAATAACATTTTTCTTCATGCGCTTGGACGAACAACATTGCCATATTTGTGCTTCATGCTTCTCAACAGTCATCATAAGAAGCCAGGACCACTTTCCAGGTTGGTGAGGCTTGGGGAAGTCCTGGATGGTTTCCATCTAGAAGACCAACCACCAGATTCCATCCAATGGGTCATTAGAACGTCCTCTCTTGAATCAGCAAATTTGGAGGTGGAAAGGGGGGTTAAAACGAGTAAGCGGCTGCCGTCGGGAACACGGACATTATATCGGTGGTCCTGGTTGAAGATGAGGTGGTGAGAAGCATGACCAATTGCAGTTGGCCTGGCCACCATGCTAATCTCCGTCTGTATGTTTCTCTTCTCGCTTTCTTTTTTATCTCTTTCTGCCTTCACAGCCGGAAGGGCCCTTCTTCACCTACACGAGCTACATTAATCCGATCAGCTGAATCTTCCCTTTTAGATTTATAACCCAAGGCCTGTAGACAGCTGGTGACAAGCCCCCAACCCCCCCTGCCTGGGTTTCCCCTTTACTCTGCCAACCCAGCATCCCCGTCGGCTCCTCTGCCCCTTCTTCCATGTGGTTTAAAATGCTCGTTTAGTAAATTGAGCACTTTGTCTACTATTGTGCGTCCGTTATTGCTTGTGAGCCTAGAGTAGTCCTAGTCGAAGGGCATGAATCGTGAATGCTGTGAGTTCTCCGAGGTGTAGACTAACAGGAGCATCCGTGCCTCGACGTACCCGGCTCGTCTTGGGTTCGGTGTCCTGCCTGCCTGGTTCAGCTGTAGCCCTTAATCTGTAGCAACGTAGTCCATTTCGTCCCCTTTACTGTAGTAAAGACAGAAACACATGGTCTTTGTGCTGGAAACTCTTTTGAGGAGCACCACACTCGGCGAGAGAACCTGGATTGGAATGCTTTCACGTCCTTGAGAAACGGGATTGAATTCAAGGTGCGGCCACGGGGGCCCGATGGGGGGGAGGGGCTGATCCCCTTTTTTTCAACTGGTTTGGTGGCCAGGGAGGGGCTTCCTGGATGGCGCAGACTTCCGGAGGACTTGATCAGATGAATTGAAACCAACGTTCAGAGGTCACCCTCCGTTCTCGGAGAGACGCGACAGGAGGCGTGGTGGCTTCAGCTAGCTTTTCTGGCATGACCGAGAGACCGAGGTTTAATCTAATTCCTTCTCAGCCAGAACGGACGAGAGAGAGAGAGAGAGAGAGAGAGAGAGAGAGAGAGAGAGAGAGAGAGAGAGAGAGAGAGAGAGAGAGAGAGAGAGAGAGATTGCTGTGTAAATGTTTTATGAGCTTTGCTTCTGACAAAAAGAAATAATCTTAACAAGGACCTCTTCAAACATATGTTGATGTCTTGAGTATTCTGGTGATTCTATTCGCTTCCTTGCATGCAGGACGTATGTATTTCATTACGGGGGAAAAATACACATTTTTCTTGCCAACTTGGACATCCCTCGGCATCGGCTCTGTGACCTACCTATTTAGGAATAAATGTGGGGAAACCACTCCCCAAAAGTCCACTTTCCTGTCCTTCTAAAAGCCACCGTTTAAGTCCAATTTATGTTCCTTGATCCGAATGGTGTTTTGAGTTGAGTTCTGATGTCTGTTCCTTTCTGCATTTTAACTATTGTTTTAATTCTTTTGTTCCTCCCCGTATCCTTCTCCTCCTCCTTCTTCTTTTTGTTCTCCTTGTCGTCTTCTTTTCTTTCTTTTGAATTCCAGCCGGCCTAGCAAAGCCAGTTCCTCTCGTCCGGAGAGCCCAAAGTCATCGTTTGACATGTAACTCTGCTCATCCGTCTTTTTTAATCTGCCTCTTAGCTGTCCTGTCCTGGAATGATCGAACGCACATCTTTAAAAACAAAACTACAAAAAAAAAAACCCCAAACCCACAGCTTTGTTCTGTCGTAGCTTGTGGCTTGCACATATCAGATACGACTGTAGTGAAACTGTTTTGGTTTTTTTTTTTTGGTCTCCACCCCCCCCCCTTTTTTTGGTCCTTCTTCCTGGTTGCTTAAAACAGAACTTTAAACAAAGCCAATGAGTTATATTGTAGTAACGAAACACATCTTTACTGTTATATAAATATCTATAAATATATACATATATATATATAAAGATCTAAAGTCTATATGGTGTCCAGATGTTTTAAAAGCCTTTAAATGCCTCCAACTGTTGATTTTAGCAAATACTTGAGTAGGAAGAATGTGTGTTTGTGGGTGTGTGTATAACACACCTGATAAAAATGTAATTCAGTTGCTGCAGCTGGGTTATTGCTCCCAAATTGTGGGTGATTTTTTTCCCCCCTTTTTTTGCAGTCCTGGTAGTACTTGTAATGCCGTGTGTGACCTATCATCTCCTGTTCACTGGCTGAAATAAATTATTTCTGTATAACAGAGATGTCATGCCTTCAATAAAATCCTCTCTCGGTTCTTTTGCATGTCATATTTGATCGGGGGGGGGAGGGGGAGTCTTTCACTGCAGGAATCCCAATGCACGTCATTCGTTTATTTATTATTAACTGGATACCCGTGCTTCGCTACATATGGCCATTTTTTCACACTTGCGACCATTGTAGCATCCCGTGGTCTTGACAGATTCTCATGGTCGTCATCCCCAACGAAGTCTATCTGGAGAAATGAAGGCTGCTGCTGGCGCCCTGCCATGATACTCCTCGATCCAGTGGTAGACCTGCCCCTGTGCTTGAAACGTTGACATTAATTTTCCCTCCTTCACCTCTCTGGCTCCAGAAGACGTCATTTGGAAGTGTCCGTTGTACTTCCGGGCAGTAGAGAGAGAGTCTTTTCCCTTTAAGTGGTGTTCCAGTAGAAGGAACAGATTCGTCTGAACTGAGGAGGTCAGCGTAAGAAGTGAGTTGGGGCTGGGACACTATGCAGGAGAAATTTGGCTTACAAGCCGTTGGGCTCAGTGGTGGTCGGTGATTGAAACACGTTAAGGGAATATCTCTCCCGCCGCTCTGAGTAAGGAAGTAGTTCCATAAGTGGAAGGCGTGGACATTTTGGTGAGGTAGCGACATTTAGTAGTGTAAGGAATCCCAGACCGTTCCTGAGTGAAGGAATGGACCGTCTGCCAGTTTGAACTGAGGTAATGGAATGTGAGGCAAGTGGCAGTTGGAACAGAGTTCTTTTCAGGTGGGGAGGGGGAGTAGAATGTCTAACTCCTTACCATCAGAGCATGTTAATATAACATATATGAAATACTAATGATCTGATGGTCATTTCGAAAAATCCTTTCTTAGTGAGCACCTAGAAGCCAAGAGGAACGTATGTGCCAAATTTCAAGTTTGTAGGCTTTCCAGTTCTGGAGATTTAGTGATGAGTGAGTGGATTTGGCCTTATATATATATATATATATATATATATATATATATATAGATTAAGTTTCTTTGCCGTCCCTTTCTTGCAATACATTTCGGTGGTCTTTCACACCACATGTGAGTTTGTTCCAGGAGACCAACTCAGTTCGTTTTAACATGGGTTTTGTAGGATTTAGGGCAACGTAAAATCTTTACAAATCTTTTGGCAACTGGGCCAAACGTGTGAACGCAGCCACTGATGGGAATAATTTACTACAACAAGCCAGACAGCAAAACAAAAGGAGTTGCAATGATCCAAGGATATATCTGAATTAACTCGGGGTCACCTCAGTTCACATTCCCCAGGGTTAAACCAACGTTTCCTTTTCCAGCAGTTCTCATGCCAAAAAAATAACAGAAGACAAAACTATGCCGGATCCAGTCTGGAGAGTAAAAAAATCCCGCCACATCTCACAACACGAAAGCGATTTCACAATCACGAGTAACAAAACTGAAGGAACAGGCTGTTCTTTAAACCTCCAAGTGGGGGCCACGCTGAGGGAATGTATGAACGCAAATATCATTTTTTTTTCCACACTTAAAAATGTTTTTGTGGTTTTTTTTCCCCTTCAAAAAAAGGGAAGATACAGGTAGTCCTCGACTTACGATCACAATTGTGCCCAACATTTCTGTTGTTAAGTGAGGCATCGATTCAGTGAGTTTTGCTTCATTTTACGACCTTTCTTGGCACAGTGGTTAAGTGAATCACTGTGGTTGATAAATGAGTAACCCGACGGTTAAGCGAATTGGGCTTTCTCCGTTCGGTTTTGCTGCTCGGAAAGTCGCAAAATGGGATCGCGTGACTCTGGGACACTGCAACCATCGTAAATATGAACCGGTGGCTGAGAGTCTGAATTTTGATCCCCTGACCATGAGGGTCAAACGATTCTGGGAAGATCGGTCGTAAAGCACTTTTTTCAGTGCCCTTGTAATTTTGAACAGTCACTAAATGAAGCAAAGCTTATTTGGCAGACAACGGCCCTCTCCCCCGCCCAAGATGCTTCTGATGGACAGAAGAGCAACGTGCAACGTCAGTGAAGTGAAACAGATTTATTCAGAAAGACCAAATTTTTTATAACAGGATATAATTTGTCTCGGCAACAGAACACGAGAGTTCGCTCTGGCTTTGTTTCCTTCCTTTGCTTTCCTTTTCACATTCCCCCATCCCCCGGAAACCCCACACCTAATAAATATGGAATAATATTCTACAGTAAATCACATTCCTGTTCTGCTTTGCACCTCCCACCTCAACTAGAGTTAATTTTTTTTTTTCCCAAATATTGTACAAGGTTACAAGGATAGCCTTCCGGCAGCCAGAAAAACGCTGCCCGTGGCTTTATTCTCTCTCTCTTTATTATTATTATTATTATTATTCAAGGTATGTACAAAAATATTACACAGATACAATATGTACACTTGTGCCAACAGCGACTCGCGAGCCCACTTTCACCAGCCTCCTGACCTAACGCACCCAGGGAATGAGTAACACTGAGGGTGGAAAACTGTCCCGTTTTTGTGGATGTTGTCAGGTTTTTGGGAGTTTTTTTGCCGTCTTCTGCTTTACAATCTGTAAAGAAGGTGGGTAGTCAACGTGCGATTTTGCTAGAAAATTGGAGCGGAAGTTTCTTTCTGGTTTTCGAATTTCCCTCCGTGCTTTAGGTAGGCTTCTTTCTTAGCAAGCTGTCCCAGGAGGAAAACTTGTGCAAAACGCAACTTGGCCAGTGTCTCTTTCCCGGGAGCAAGGAACCTGGGCTAAAAACTAGACAGCTAGGCCATCTCCTAATCCTTTTTTTTGTTGTTACACGTGTCGTTGTCCTTCTAAAACGGGATCTTGTGCCAAGCACACCAAGTCACCACCAATCTCAATCAAACCTGCTTCACACTCTCACAAATAAAGTGAATTCTTCCGTCACGCTCCCCATGCGGGAGAAGGGGGAGGCGGGGGCTCAGAGATTGAAAGGAGAGAAACTGTTAACCATTGAAATCTATTTCAAAATATCTAGATGGTTGAAAGAAAGTTTGGCTCGACCCGGGAGAAAAGAAATTCCGCGCGCGAGAGGTGGAATCGACTCCTCCACCCCCCAAGTCTGTTCCTTTTTTCCGAGCTTGCCTTCCGCATCTTTGAAGAATAAATAAAAACCCTCCACCTCTTAACGCAAACGTTACATCCAGTTTTTTAAAAAAATAATAATGCAGCTTTTATCCCCCTCCCCGCAAAACCGACTGGCTTCAAGGAGCCCGGAGCCCTTTCCAAATGTTGTAACTGAACGAGAGGATTTGGGGCAAGGGGAAGAGAGACGGGTGGGTGGGGTGGGGTGGGGGTTGGGGGATTTGGATCATGCAAGTTAGAAGGGGGAAAGGAAGATTTTGGAAGAAGGAAGGGCATAAAATCTGATCTAAAGAAAGCCGAAATAACCAAAGAGGGAGAGGGCTAAGTAACCGTGGTAGAGAGAATGAAATTCGCAGGCCGCGAATGGGAGGAACCAATGGGTCATTGGGTGGCGTAAAATACTCAGCTTTACTGGATGACGGTGTGATTCGCAACCAGCACAAAAAGCTTGGCCCACCCAGTGCGTGCCCTCAAGGCAGCCCGGCCTCCTCACCGCACTCGGCCCCTCGGGAGCCCACAACGTC
Organism: Coluber constrictor foxii; assembly: GCA_038048745.1. Classification (NCBI taxonomy): domain Eukaryota; kingdom Metazoa; phylum Chordata; class Lepidosauria; order Squamata; family Colubridae; genus Coluber; species Coluber constrictor. Next base: position 6,457,268 of record CM075968.1, read on the forward strand.
CCTTTCCAGGTTAAACCACCAGAAGCTTCACTTCGTCGTTTTCATCCACCCGATAGAAAAACGGGATACACGGGGTTTCCGAGAGGGGTCCCATCCGATTCTGCGGGTTTTGAATTTCGCGGAGAAGCCGCAGGATCTGCTGGGCCGTGGGATCCCGAGGAGCGGGCTGGGGGCCCTGGGGGTCGCTGTGGGATGGGTGGGATTGTGAAGCGATGGCGTCCACTTCGGGTCCGTCCGTCAGGCTCACTTCTCGCAGGTCTGGAAAGCAGAAAAGGAGAGGGGGAGAGAAATGGGGCTTCAGTGATGGAGTTGTACAGGTAGTCCTTGACGTACGACCATAATTGAGCCCAGAATTTTAGGTGGCTAAGGGAGACCTTGATTGAGGGAGTTTTGCCCCGTTTTTCAGCCTTTTTCACATAGTTGGTTGAGCAAATTGCTGTGTTTCACGGATGTGAAGAGAATTTGGCTTCCCCCGTTGATTTTGCATGTAAGGGGATCATGTGAACCCCCTTCCCCCCGGGGACGTTGCGGCCGTCATAAATATGAAACGGTTGCATCCAATTTTAATCACATGACCACGGTTCGTAAGTATGAAAAACAATCCGAAATCGCTTTTTCACTGACATTGTAACTTTTAGAACAATCGCTAAACAAACTCTCGTAAATCAAGGATTACCTATATACTCTAAAGTTGCATTTCTCAACCTTGGCCGCTTTTAAAATGTGCGGACTTCAATTCCCAGCATTCCCGAGCCAGATAATGATGGGGTAGGATGGAGAAGGGGAGGGACAAGTGTCTAGCTACGGGGGATACAGCAGGGCCTTTACATAGATGGCCCCTTCCCCTTCCTCAGTTTCCTGCCTCTTACCTGCCACCTTGGAAGTGTTCGATTCGAAGATGCCGTCCGCCTGGGCGCCGGCCTCTCTCTCGTGCCCGGGCTGTGGCTCTCCGGTCTGCATGGCCATCATGTACTTAGTGTACCAATCGTTCCGCTCGCCCACCAAGCGCATCACCAGTTCTTGCAGCTCCAATAACTTCATCTGCAACCACAACCAAAAAGAACCTAAAGGGGACAATGGAAAGAAGCACCGGGGGGGGGGGGGCGGAGGAGGGGCTTCCCAGCGCACCGAAGGCTTCCTTCCCCACTTCCGGTTAGCTAGACTACAAATATTAAGGGGCTAGTCCTCAGTCTTCGGCTTCACTGTCTGTCTGTTGTCACTCGAAAAGCTACATACTTGGGGAAGGAACAGAGGGTCTTCATTCCTGGGAGCAGAAAGGTAGCAGCAATACCAAAGGGGGCGGAGGATTCAGCCAGTTCACTCCGGATCGGGCAAACTGCTAGCAGTGACTGTGGGAGGCTCTGTCCCCATGCCCGGATGTAATGCGCGAGCACTGCATGCACGCAGAAGGTCGTGCGCGCTCACAATTGCGAACTGGTATTGAAGGTAAATGAATCCCACCTCTTGAGCAATACGCACCCACCCACATACACAACAATACACAGACACACAACTCACAAGGAGCTAATGTCTGCCCTAGCAGGCCAGTGCTTCAAAGCAGAGACTCACAGCCCTCCAGGGGTTACTGTGCTTAGCCCGAACTGAGACACCAGGCTTTAAATGAGGACCGATGGTCGCGAAAGGAGAGACAAATGCAGTCCAGCTATCGCCTGGGCTACGCCCAACTTGACAGGGCCCAATCCTGATGGGGAGGGCCAGGAAAGCGGATTTTGGCCTGACCTTCATGTCCTCCTTGTCTTGAGCCAGCCGGTTGATGTAGTCTTCCTTCTCCCGATGGCGCTGTTTGAGAATCGCTCGTTGACTCTGGTACAGGGCAATGTATTCGCCTGCAGGGTGAGGAGAAGACAACCGAGATGGAATAAATATACTGGCGCCCAGAGCTGTCAGGTTCCCTTCATTGATACCAACTCGGGACAACGCTTTTAACAGAATAGCCAAGAGTTAGAAGGGGCCTTGGAGGTCTTCCAGTCCAACCCCCTGTTCAGGCAGGAAGCTCTCTAGACCAGGGGTCACCAACCTTTCGGACCTCAGGGACCACTAAATTCATAATTTAAAATCCCACAGACCACTAATACGATCTGCCTAAGGACCGGCTGGGTGAGCATGGCTAACTTGGTGTCACTCGCATCGATGGGTGCCATGCTGTCCTCTACTCGCCCCTCCCCTCCCAGCCTCCTTAGAGCCCCAACAGGAAGCAGTTGCTGAAGCAAAGCAGCCACCAGCAGAAAGAGTTGGCAAAACAGTTCAAATTGGATTTGACCGAGGAGGCTCAGCAGAAGCACCTCACTGAGGTATTTGGGGGGTAGGGCTTATATTACGAGCATCCTGAAAAAATCATGCTAGGGCTTAAGTTACGGTTGGGTCTTATTTTCGGGGAAACAGGGTAAATTTATCAGACGGATGGGTCAGGCTTACCTATGGTGTCCGTTTCTCCGGACAGCTGGATGCAGTGGTGTTCCAGTTCTTCCACGCGCTCTTTCAGCTCCGCCTTCTCGCGCATCAGGTCCGTGAATCGGAGCTACAAGGTGGAGCAGAAAAAAGGAGATAGCGCATGGGTGAAAGGAGGGGAAGACAGCCACAATTCTCCGAATAAGGATTATTTCCCAAGCATCTTCACCCAAAGGATGCTAATTTAGGAAGTCATTCTTGGAAGCGTCTCTTGAACTTCCTTCCGGGAAGAGATCAGTCAAGAGGGAAAGGGCTTCTGTCCCTTCCACTGAGAAGCGGGCCGGAGATTTTCAAAATGGGCCATCAAGCCGAGATCTGTAACTTCTTGAAAGGTAACAAGTTACCTTACAATGACTGAGTGGCGGTTATTTAAAATTGTAGCAAGGTGGAGCTTCCTTGGAATTTATCCTGGGCGAAGATAATTCAGAAGAAAGAAAGTATTTGTAGCTCAGGGTTGAACTGAAGGGTTCTTGGCGCCCTCTGAGCTTGGTGGTGGTTTTTTTTACAGGTGTCTCAAGACCCAAGTAGGTAACATCATCAGTACTAGGAAGGAATGGGAGGAGGAGGACGACGACAACTGTGTGGTCCTTCATGCTCTCTGAGCTTGATTGTTTTCTTGAAAATATTTCATTCGCCAACTACCCTGTTTCCCCCAAAATAAGACATCATCTAATAAGCGGAAAACATGGTAGGTAACAACAAGAGCCTTGGTGGTGCAGCAGATTAAAGTGGTGTTAAGTGACACCAGCTGCCTGCAATTATTGCAAGTTCGAATCTCACCAGGCTCAAGGTTGACTCGGCCTTCCATCCTTTCGAGGTAGGTAAAATGAGGACCCGGATTGTGGGGGCAATAAGCTGACTTTGTATTAAAAAAAAAAAAGAACACCGCTTGGGGGAGGGCGAAAGCCCTACTAAGCAGGTATATACAAAAGTATGAAGGCTATTGCTTAACGCATTGTAAGCCGCCCTAAGTCTCTGGAGAAGGACGACATATAAACCGAATCAATCAATCAATCAATCAATCAATTAGAAAGATGGGGGATTTGCTCTCTCTCCCTTGTAGCGTTGATGCTGTTAGCTAATCGGGTCATGAAATATCTGAAATGTCTCAGAGAGCATCACAGACTCCAGAGTTACCGTAATGTCGACATTTAGGAGTCTCCCAAAGGCTCACCTGCAGCTTCTCCATGGCACTTTTCAAGGCTTCGTGGACCTCTCCTGGAACCGAATCAGCATCGGAGCCTGAAATAGTGAGACGCGGAATTTGAGAGTCACAGGAGCACAGGGGCCCTTGCCAAAGTACAGCCTAAGGAGAAAGGTCGGTGGGGAGGGGGTCTCCCTTCTCCAGCGTGGGTCTCTTACTGTTGTGACTCTGACCCCTGAGCCTGTCTTATCAGAGGGAGAAGACTCCAAAAGTGAACGAGAGGAGTTGGCAAGGCTTCCCTCTCCAGGACCCTCCTCTCTGGCAATGCCTCGGGTGTCCTCCGAAAGCCAAGAGATAAGCCAAGAGCCAGGCACTTTGGAACAGCCGCAGTTGGACAGCGATGGAGAGGAGTCTTGGCTGGACCCCCAACAGCGTCGGAGAGATAAGCGCGCGCAGCAGAGGAAGAGGCGTGCCAGAGATTAAGCTGAGTCCCTGGACCACACCCCACAGGGGATAAAAGGGGGTGTGGTGGCCATTCAAGCCTCGTGACGAACAAAACTGAAAAGCTAGCAAGTCATTCTGCGTGTCAGGTTTCGAGGTCGTCCCAAATAAATTGCATTTCAAACAAAGTCTTTGATGGAAAAAAGAACTCTCATTTATTGAGCACGCACATTCTAACTCCGACTCATCGCAGCCAGCACTGACTTCCTGGCGCAAACCCCTCCCTTCCTTTCTCCACTCCTCTGGTCTCATTGGCTATCTTCCAAGTCACTCTTTCCCTAATCTACCGCTCCAGCTCAAAGGAATTTCCCCCCTCCCATCTCATCTCCTAGGGGATATTATGTCCAGGAAAAATAAGTAGGTGAAAAGTCAAAACGTCTCTTTCCAGATGCCCTTCTTCTCCTTCTTATGTCAGCACTAGAGTGAATGTGGCTTGGAGTGCTGACACTGTGTTTTTGGTGTTGTTATATGCCCTTGTTGGATTGATTTTTGGACTGGACTTGACTATTCTTTGGCTTTGCAGACTACTTTGATGTTTCGGACGGAGGAGAAAAACCTCCCTTTGTAAGTAAAGACTTTTGGCAGGCAGCCACTGGGTTGCTGCCAATTCTGTTATCAAAGGAATTCTTGACTGCCGTTTTTATTTAACTCTTGGCTGACTGTTGGTATGCGTGTGTGAGACGGGGATAAAACACTTACCACCTGGGGACGTGAGCTGCAGCTGCTGCTCCTTCTTGAGGCTAGCGATCTGCTGCAACAACTCCCTGCACTGTTTTTTCTTTTCCATCAGCTGGTGTCTGATCTCTTCGCGCTCACCCTCCGCTTGGGACACGGCGGAGGTCAAGAAAGCCACCTAGGAAAGGAAGGCTGAGCGATTTGCACAGCTATAAATTTCAAACTTCAAACGCAGAAGGGCGGCTGGGATTTAGGACCATGCTTCCTCCCAGCCCAGCCACTCTTGTGGCTGACTCCCCTCGACTTATGACCGTTGGTTTAATGGACCGAAGTTATGACATCTTCGGAAAAAGCCACTTGGACTTGCAGTGACCTTTGCACTGTCCTTGTGGTCACAATTCAGGCAACGGAGTTAGCACAAACGGCTGTTCTGACCTAGGCTTTCCCCAAACCACGAAGCAGATGCCTTATCCCGACAAAAAACCCTTTTTTAATTAAGTTACTGTGAATTCTTCGCCTTCACATCCAGCAAAGTCTTTCTTCAAGGGTGAATTTACAGTCACAGACCTTATCTGGCTTGGGGAACTGCCAGGCCGATAACTTCGAAACTTGGCAAGGAGTCATGGAGAGTCACGAACCAATTAAGTGAATTAATTGTCTCCTGCAAGCTCCACTCCCCCTTCGCTCCTCTTTTATTCCTTCTGGAGGGGCCATTGATCGTCCACCTGTGGCCTTACTCCCTAGTTGACCCTTGTTCTTTAGCTGTTCCCTTCGTCTGGCAACTCTGCGCATGCACACATTGGGAACAGGCTCCAGCTGTTCATCTGCCTCACTGATGTCCAACTCTGAAGGCAGTTGATAACTATCAGACGGCCCTGGCTCCCTCTCTGCCTCCGACGCAGAGCCCTCATCAGAGCCTTCCCCAGACTCCAGGACTGGCCCATGTTCCTCCCCAACCTCCTCACTGTCCGAATCTGCTGCCAGCTCTGCTGGAAGGCCACAACAACCGCAAGGGAGGAGAACGGAGGGGCTCACCATTTCCTCTTTACTCTCAAAATCCTCCGGAATGCTGAGCTGAGAAGTCCTTGAGTCCACAAACTCGGCTGCTTCCACTCCATCTCCTGCAAAGCCATAAGAGAGAGGATGGTAGGGATCACCTTTAGCTGGGATCCGACGGCCCGTGCTTCGTCCCATCCCAATCCTACTCACCTTGGGCCCTGGGTAGCATCCTTTCATCCAGTTCAGCCATGAGTTGGGTGACCTGGGCTTGAAGCTCCTTGTTCTCCTTAGAAAAAGTTTCCAGGGTTTTCTGTCGGGACAGGAAGGTTCTTTTTTCAGTAACTGTTCCAACTTCACATCAGGAGGGTTGGGAATAATCCTGGTCAAATTACTCCTGCAATGTTTTGTGAAAGAAACTAGGAATCCCTAATCTTTCCTGTTTTCACCAAAGCCTGTGTCGAAGAGTGGAACGTGGGCAGCTACGTGCCTCTTCATTTCAAACGGTCATTAGAATGGGGGGGGGAGGGAATGTTGACTACAAATGGGCTAATTTGGAGAAAGGAAACTTCTGCAGTTCCAACGGGAGCTTGGGAGACTCTGGAAACTTTTCAAGGTCAGATCAACAGGTGCGCAGAAGGCGGCAGGTGGTTCCCATAACAAAGAGGACTTTTTAATACAGTCTACATGGAAGCCTGGGGGTTGAGCTGGGACAGGGGTCTGCAACCTTAAACACTCAAAAGAGCCATTTGGACCCATTTCCCACAGAAAAGAAAACAGCGGGAGCCACAAAACCTGGGTGGGCGTGGCCAACACAATGTCACTCATTTCCACCAGTCACATGACCCTCTAGCCATGCCTATCCAGCTGGTCATTAGGGCAGAGAACCAGTTAAAAAACACCGGGAACCACAAAATCCTTTTGACATCTCTCTCTCCCCTCCCTCCCCCTCCCTCTCTTTCTGTATCTCTCTCTCTCTGCCCTGGCCGCTTCTCCATCCCCCACCATCATCCTTACCGTCTCAGGCCAGGTGAGAAGTGACTGGTAGGAGAGGGTGAGGGGTGGGGCCAGCCAGTGGTGGGATCACCCAATAGGGAGCCACAGCAGAGGACTCAGGTTGCTGACACCCGGGCTGGGAAATTGATTGTTTAATACTGCGAACTAGTGCCTTCGAAATTCAGAGTTAGTTTTACCTCAACCTTCCTACGCTATGCATTCAATAAACAGTAAGCTTTTCAGAACCGAAATGATCCTGGATTTTTATTTGGATACTCAAGCTGGATGTTGACAGGTTTTTTTCCCAACCTAGCAACTCTTTCTCAGGTTCATCCCCTCCATGCTTGACTTCCTACATGATATGACGGCCGACAAAGGCCAAATAACATCCCTGCGTCGAAGAAAAGATGGAGAGAGCCATCTGAAGGCACCTCAACCCTTCGCAACCATCAGCTTCCGCTTGGTAGAGAATCTGGATGGCGCAGATGCTCTCAAGCTTAGATCTAACCATGGCATGGGGTCCTTGGTGATGTCTGAGCTGGATGGTTTTCTTACAGATGTTTCATGACCCAACTAGGGAACCTCATCAGTGCTAGGAGGGAGTGGGGTTTGTGGGGAGGAAGAGCAGGAGGAGGAGAAAGAGAAGAAGGATGGAGGAGGAGGAGGAGTGTGGGGTCCTTGATACTTTGGCTGTTTTCTTGCAGATGTTTCATGACCCAGCTAGGGAACCTCATCAGTGCTAGCCTCTCTGTTGGCTTTCCTGAAAGAGAATCCAGAGGTCAAACCTGCAGGGCTCACCTTAGCTTTCTGAAGTTCTTTGAAGTGCATCTCGGCGTTCACCTTGCCTTGGACTTCCTCGTGCTGCAGACGGTCCATGAGCTGGGTTTGCAGGAGGTACTTTTTGTGCAGCTCCTCCTTCTCAACCGTCAGTTGCTGGTAGGCTGCGGTGTATTGCTGGAGGTGGGCCAAATACTGATCCCTCTGGTCCTGGAAGTCCTGAGCTTCGTGGGTTTTCAGAGCCATCTTGGATGGAACAAGACCCAGTGAACGAAGATCTCATCCAACAACATCCCTTCCCAGTATCTCCCATAACTACGTATAGGAGCTGAAGTTCTGACAGCATCACGAGGATCAAGCTTAAATCTGATCAAGGGTGACATATTGCCTTACCTAAGATTCTCTCCCCTCCCCAAAACCAATTCTCCCTAGTTTGAGGGCATCTCAGCCATGATTTCACATTTAAGAAGTAGTTCAATTTTGCTTCCCTGAAAATCCAGACCTTGGCAATTTTAAGATAGGTGGACTAAATGTTGGAGATGTGATTGTAATGATGCCACTTATTTTCATATATGGTGGACTTGTAAAAAAGTTAAAAGCATTTTGGATAAAAATATGGTGGATTATCCAAAATATTCTTAAAAAGAAGATAAAGTTTACTCCACAGTTGTTCTTGCTGGGTATAATTACAGATTGTATGGTTATAGAGACTAATTTGATTTTAAATCTAATAACTGCAGCAAAGTGGTGCAGTACTGGAAGAAGGAAGACTTGCCTACTATTCAAGAATGGACACTAAAAGTAGCAAATTTAGCAGAGATGGCCAAAATTTCAGCGTATTTGAAGGATCACTCAAATGAAAAATATATTTTGGAATGGAGAAGATAAATTGATTATATTCAAAGCAAATATCGGATTAAAAAGATTCAAATAGCTTACGGATGAATAAAGAGATTTTAGAAATGTATTTAAATTTAGTTAAGTAAAAGGAGAGTTAAAGCACAAAAGGAAGAGAGGAGTCTATAGTTAGTTAGCATATGTTAGATTATGATAGTTAAATGCTATACCCTGTATTTTGCTCTGGGAAGTGTGGGGGGGAGGGTTGGGGGGGGGAGGGAGGTGGGATGGGGAAACATTTGTAAAACTTATTAAAACTTTTTAATAATAATAAAAAAAAGATAGGTGGACTTCAACTCCCAGAGTTTCCCAGCCGCCATGGAATTCTGGGAGTTGAAGTCCACCTATCTTAAAGGGGCCAGCGCTGAGAAACTCTAATCCCGTGATAGCAAACCTATGGCACATGTGCCCAAAGCGGCACGCAGAGCCATGTCGCTTGGCACACGTGGCATCTCCCGTTCCTCTTCTGGGTTCCTCTTCTGATCTGACAATCAGCTGGCCTTCGCACATGCGGCAGTACCAGGAACTGGAAGAGCTGGTCTTCCGGTTTATGGTGGACGCATGCACACCAGCCAGCTGATCATCTGGAAATTGGAAGATCAGCTGGCTGGTGCACATACACAAGTCGGAAACCAGAAGTTCATTTCCCGGTGGGTGCATGCCCCCTGGGCAGCACCTCCTCCAGGTTGCGGCCCCGACGAGCGTGCACACACGCTTCCTTTTTGGCACTTGGTGCCGAAAAGGTTTGCTGTCACTGCCCTAGTTAAAGATGGGTAATCAACCAACGGTGCTTTTGAAACCAGTGGTCTGACAGCAAGGAGCTGGATTCCCACTGAGCCAAGAAGTTCCAAATTCTTGTGTTGGAAAGGGGGTTCTATGCAGCCTAACCCCCTGTGCAAAAATAGTTCTGCTCCCAGGAATAAAAGCCAGACGGGAATTCAGAAGTCCGAAGAGCCTTGCCTTCTCCTTAAAGTCCACCAGCTTCTCCTGAAGTTCTCCCAATTTCTTGGCCAGCTGCTTCTTCACGTGCTGTTCAGACTGCAAGGCACTCGTGATCTCCATGTTCTCGTTGGTCTGAAAGGAGAGGAGAGGGGGAAAAGATGGTTCAAGGGAAATACGGGTAGGCCTCGACTTACGACCACGATTTGAGCCCAAAATTTAGGTTGCCGAGTCAGAAATTCGTTAAGGGGGGTTTGCCACAGTTTCTTGCCGCGTTTGTGAAGGGAATCGGGCTTCCCCCATGGACTGGGCTTGTCAGAAGGTCCTAAGACACTGAAAGCAAACTGCTATTAAGTCGAGGACTAACTGTACCCAAATCAAACGGATGAGAGATGTTTAGGAAATAAAGTTAAAGAGACAAAGATAACAGATTCAAACAAAAATCTTCTCTATAAAAATAGACGGATGGAGCTATAAAACAATTGGGATTCAAATTTGGGATTTAAATTTGGAACGTTCAAAAGTACCCCTGTCTCTGCTGCCCCGAGTTTCAGGCATAAAGCTCCATTACGGTCATAACTCGAGGACTTACGCCTCGGCCTTGGTGGGGGGTGGGAAACGCACCAGTTTGACAAATCCGTTCTGCAGCTCTGCCAGTTGTTCCTTCAGCTCCCGGTTCTGGGTTATGGCCCTGCTGATGGTCGCTTTGTCGCTCTGCATGTTCTCCAAGATCTGCTGCTTGTCCACGGCCTCCTCGCCGTAGCGCTGCAGCGCCTTCTCCAGCTCTTGAAGCCGCTCCTCCTGCTCCTGGTTGAGCTGGCTCAGCTGCCCGTTGTCTCGCACCTGGGTCTGCCATCGGTCCAGCAGCTCCTCCTTCTCCTTCTCCAGCCGGGCCAGCTCCTCTTGAAGGTGCGTTTCCGTTGGCGAAGGCCCCGGGGCAGCAGGGACGGCCTGCGTTTCCTGGGCCTTCACCGCTGTGGAATCCAGGGGAGGAGAAAGGCGGCTTAATTTACGGCTGACGTCCTCGGATCAAGCCAATTCTCATGGCAAGCCTAGCTGGAGACATGATGGTTCTCCAGATCTTCCCCACCCTCTGCCCCTGACCACCATCTTGGAGCAAGCACCCGATGTGCTGCAGCAGAGTGTGGTGGTGGGTTTCACGTTATGTTGCTACTGGTTCGTTCCCTGTGTACACGCCCAGTTCGTGTGTGCACACCCGCTTCGTACACACGTGTGCCCAATTTGCACTTCCATACATGCGCCCGGCCTTCCGTGCCTCAAAAATGTGCCTAAATAGGATGGCATAGAGCAGGGGTAGGTGGGCAGGCCCACCCGTGATTTCCGTAACCGGTTCGGGCAAACCGATCCGAACCGGCTGAATATCACCTCTGAGCAGAGGGATATTTCCGCCGAGCTACAGATGTATGGAGGAAAGACTGATGGATTTAGAAGATTTGTTTTTGCGTATAGCAATGATACATTAGTCGGACTATAATGCTAACACAGAGTAGTAGTTTGCCTGCCTAAGACTGCTGTTTGGTTCATGCTTTTCCAAGGTGTGCCAGAGCGGGTGAGCTAATTTCACACCAGAAAGAAAAAACTTTCTTTCTTGGAGGGTCCTCCGAGGCCCTCTCCTTCTTCCAAAGCCACCTTGCAAATGGGCCTTGCAACTGGGAAGGTCCAGCGCCAGCAGGATTCTAACCGTCCGCATGAAGCTCCGGCTTCTCTCCCCACTGAAGTGGTACCTATTTATCTACTCGCTGTTCTGACTAAGGCTTCCCGATATAGTAAAAAGCACACAATTAGTCCCAAAAACCCTTTTTAAAAATTTTTTAATGGCTGTGAATTCCTTTCATTCACAGCACATGCTGAATCACAAAGAGTTTATAAATAGTCCAACAGAAGTCTGCTACAGTCCTTCGGATAAGGCTGGTAAACACCCACCTTTATCTTCTTTTGGCACACTGCCAAAGACCTAATTGGCAAGTATCTTGGCAAGGCCACACGGAATCAAAAACAGAGCTTCAAAGTACAAACCGAAACCAGGCCCACATACCTTTGCTCTTCCTTTATGTTTTATGGGAGGGGCCAACAATCTCCAAGCCTTACTCCTGAGTCGCCCCTTTTGTTTTAACTGTTCTGGCAGCTCTGCGCATGCGCACACTAGAAACAGCTCCCCCTGTTCCTCTGCCTTTCTGATGTCCGATTCTACTCCGGAGTCCGCACATAATTCCCAAATGGCCCTGGCCCCATCTCTGCCTCCGATGCACAGCCCTCGTCCGAGCCTTCCCCAGACTCCAGGACTGGCCCATGTTCCTCCCCAGCCTCCTCACTGTCCGACTCTGCTGCCAGCTCCGCAGGCTGCTGGTGGACCACAACACTCGCATAGAACTGCCAACTGGGCAGGAGCTGAAGTAAGTGATGGGAACTCACACAGTGTTGGGACTTGAACCGCTGGAGCAAAGATCATCTCTGGCATCATTAAGCCACTGTGCCCCAACTTAGAGAAGACAGACGGGGTGAATCAGGTGACTAGAAGGAGGCACTTTGGCGGCTGCGAACGCTGGCATTTACCTGACTGACTGCTGAGCAGCTCTGAGAGGTTGGTCTCCAGTTCCCCAATCCGAATCTCGCTGAGTTCTTTCTCTCCCATCAGAGTCCGGACCTATGGGAAACCCAGTTGTACCAGGCTTGAAGGGCAACCTCCCAAAACATTAGAGATCCCCAAAGCATCTCACAGGTATAGCCCTCACCTGTTCAGAGAGGAGCTCGACTCGCTGCTGCCAGATGTTCCCTTCCTCCTTCAGGCGCAGGACATATTGATCGCGTTCGGCCTGCAGTTTCTGCAAAGACTCTGACAGCTGCTCAGTGGGGAAAAAGGAAAAAGAGTCGTGTGGGTGCGAATCAGATTCTCGAAGGACCACTGCCATCAAGGCCAAATCCCTCGCCTTTTTCCGAAGGCATGTCCTCTGGACATCCACCTTACCTGGGCAATTTGGCTTTCTAAGTTGGCTCTTTCCTCCAGGGCGGCCTGTAGCTGCTGAGCAGTAGCATCTGAGATCCCTGGCTGGCTTGAAAACTAGTAGAAGAGTTAAAAAAAAAACCCCACACAGTTATCCGAGTCCATCTTGTTCCATTTTCTTCTCTCCCCTTGTCCAGGAGAGATTTGTCAAGGTGAGGTCCAGAGTGGTGCATTAGTTAGCGCAGGGGTCACCAACCTTTCGGACCTCAGGGACCACTAAATTCATAATTTTAAATCCCGCGGACCACTAATATGATTGTGCCAACTGACCGGCTGGGTGGGCGTGGCTAACTCAATGTCACTCATGTCGAGGGGCGCCTTGCTGGCTCTACTTGCACCTCCCCACATGACACACACACACACACACACACACCCCGTGCAGGACACTGCAACTGTCGTAAATGCAACCTGGTTGCCAAGCTCACAAATTTTTGATCCCGCGATTGTGCAGATGCTGCAAACGGTTTTTGCAGTGCGAGAGAACCAGTTGCGAGTTCGGGGTTCCCCCCCCCCCCAGGGGTCATTGTAACTTTGAATGATCTCTGCTTGAAATACTACTCGCGGTCACAGTAACAGCAATACCTGCTGAATCACCAGTTCTGCCATTTCCAGTTTCTTCTGCAAATCTTCCACGTTCAGTTTCATGGCTGAATTTTCCGAGATGAGGTTGCGCAGTTTAACGGACAACTCCGAAGTCTGCTGCTTGAGTTCTTCGTTGGTTTTACTAGGGAGAGAGAGAGAGAGAGAAAAAGAACAGCCCCAGAGAACAAAATGAGATCTCATTCGTTACTATCCATCATCATCTTCTTTTAATGACCCCCATAATCCCTTGTGGTTTCTTGGGCAACTGAATGGAGCTGAGCGTTTACTGGCCAAATGCCTTTCCTGTTGCCAATGCGTAGTTTTGTTCAGCACATTATAACCTCAGTGTGCCCAGAGTGAGAAATATCACCCACTACCTAGGATCGAACTCACAGCCTCCTGATTGTGAGACCTCCATCTCTAGGACACTGCCCCACTCCTTTGTTACTGTCAATACCGCAAACTATCACGCTAAAGCAAAAAAGGACAAATCTCACCTCTGCTTATACATTTCCAGTTTGAGGTTATCTCGTTCCTTCGCTAGCTCTTTGTTGTGCTGTGGTCAAACAAGGAAAACCCATCAAAACAGGCATTTTTTTTAAAAAAAAAAGACAAATATTTCGCTGGGAGAAATGTCTTCAGATAAGAAACTCAGAACACCGGCAGTATCTCCCTCCTGTGATGGGCGTTTAACTGCCAAAATTAAGGATTCTATATAAATTCCCCGGCATCCGTTGTTATTAGATTAAAATACTGTATTTTCCTGCGTATAAGACTACTTTCTAACACACAAAAATCTTCTCAAAAGTCGGGGGTCGTCTTATACGCCGGGTCTCATTCTCCTATAACCAGGCAGACCAGCCCATAAGGCTCTGATGAGCCTTAAATGGCTCTGAGGAGGGTTGTCTTATACGCCCAGTCGTCTTATACGCCGGAAAATACGGTAATTCAGATTATTGGACTGGCTGGCCCAATTCCATTTACCGCTTTGAAAAAAATAAAAAAGTATGGAATGGGTGGGTTTTTAAAAAAACAAAACAAAATCTCGTAAACCGCTCTGCAGAATTCGACAGCAAGTTAGCCCGTTGATTTCTGCCCAGGCAAAATTCAGCCAGGAAAAGCTGAATATTCGCCAGTATATTCAGCCCCCACACCCCATGGAAACATTTTGCCTTATATAGCTAAGATGCCAACAGCCCTATTTGCATTAAAAGCCCCTTTCCTTGTCCCTAAAGAGTTGAGCAAGAGTCTTAGCTGGAGAAGGAAGACCTCTTGATTAGGATATTCTTTACTACTTGATCTGGGTGCTGATTGACAAAGATAAGGCAAAGTGAGATCGACGGAGCTATTTAAAAATAAATAAATAAATAAACCCTTATGTTTTGATCTGGCTCTGTAGTTAACTAAATGTTTCTTTTATTAGGTAGGCCAGCAGCACCGGCAAAAAGTTTCTCTCTCGACGCAGGCTAACAAGTCTGTCCAGCAGGGAGATGAGTAGTTGTATGCCACACCTATTCATCTCCACCCCGTCTTTTATTTCCAAAACTAGGGTGGGGCTTTGCTAGCAGTGGTGGCTCTTCCATCCCAAGGACCGGCCGATAGATTTCCACTGCTCTCCTCTCCTCTGCCTTCTGCGCATCCGTGCATCAGACACTGGACCCAGCTGTTCCTCCTCCTCATCAGCCGCCTCCAGAACTGGGAGCTGTTGACTCTACATGTGAGGGCTGATGGCCGACTCAGACTCCGCCTCTCTCTCTTTCTCTCTCTCTCTCTCTCTCTGACAGCTCCATTCCCTCTTCCCCCCTCGGAGCTCTCAGATTGCCTTAATGCCAGCCATGACTCCCATGCCTATTCCTCATCCGATTTGGATGATCATCCGACAGGCCACACCACCTTATTTCTACCTCCTTTCCAAGCATTTGGGGCAGGGAACTAGGCCTTACTTCACAAATAAAGGAAGCCACAGCATCAAAGAAGACGAGAAGAGGGGAAATGTCCCATGCTTACTTTTTCTGTCTGCTTCTGCTGAACGGAGAGAGAGGAGAGGGTGTATTCCACTTCTGAGACCCTCTGGCGGGATGACTGCAGCCTAGCGGCCAGATCCTCAGCTTCCGCTGTCCCAGGGAAAAAAAAAATAAGATTAGGAGGGCCGGTATCCCAGCGCACCTGAACTCCACAATGCCAACAGGATTCAGCGCCCATTTGGGCTGCTCCAAAAAGCAAAGCTGGACTGGAGTTGGTGCCAACCAACTCCAGGATCAGAAAGGAAACGGAATGGACCCGGGATAAGTTTAAATTCAAGCCTATCAAAGTGGATTTCTTTGAAGATGGGACAAAAGGATCCCGGGCGGTGGGAAAAAGAATGCCAGGTCTCTTAATGCCTTAAGGTGATTGAATAAGGAAGGTGGCTAGGAGAGGAGCACTCTAAAGGGTTCCGTTACGGCCTGCCACTGTCCAGATTTGGACAGTGAGGTGGTTGGGGAGGAACATGGGCCAGTCCTGGAGTCTGGGGAGGGCTCTGATGAGGGCTCTGCATCGGAGGCAGAGAGGGGGCCAGGGCTGGATGCCAGTTATCAGCTGCCTTCAGACATCAGTGAAGCAGATGAACAGCTGGAGCCTGTTCCCAGGGTGTGCATGCACAGAGTTGCCAGAGAAAGGGAACAGCTATAGAACAAGGGTCGACTTGGGAGTAAGGCCACAAGTGGACAATGAAGGGCCCCTCCCAGAGGGAATAAAAGAGGAGCGAAAGGGGAGTGGAGTTTGCAGGAGACAATGAGTTCGTTTAATTGGTTCGTGACACTCCGTGACTCCTGGCCAAGTTTTGAAGATATCGGCCTGGCAGCTCTCCAAGCCAGATAAGGTCTGTGACTGTAAATTCACCCTTGAAAGACTCTGCTGGATGCGAATGAGAGGAAATTACAGTAATTTAATAAAAAGGGGTTTTTCGTCGGGACAAGGACTCTGCTTTACGTTCTTGGGAAGCCTAGATCAAAACAGATACCTACCTGCTTTCTGTCGGGCGGCCTGCTGTGTGTGGCTGAGGGCTGTCTGTAATTCGGACTTCTCAGAGACCAGGATGCCAATGGTTTGAATGTGGACCTTTAAAGGAAGCCCAGGAGAGTGGGATGAGCTGACGAACATTGAGGGAGCCAGTGGGTGACCGAACACGGCTTCCCACAAAATCAGGAGCTTCCTCCTGTAAGTTGGAGGCGGCCACCAGGACAAGGGATGGGAGCCTGATACCGAAGGGCAATTACATCTACCTGTAATTGTTCTCGTAGAGTGGCTTGCTCCTTCGCAAACCTCTGCTCAAAGCCTTTTTTCTCCTGTGGAAACACGATTATATTTACACTCGGCAGTCAAGTTTAGCGGTGCTGTTTTCCAGTCTTTAGCGCAGTGTTTGTCAACCGTGATGGATTTCATTTCAAACCTTGGCAGTTTGAAGATGGATGGAGTTGAAGTTCGACCATCTTCAAACTGCCAAGGTGTTGTGACCTGTTGGCGGCCAGTGAGGAGGTTGGGGAGGAACATGGGCCAGTCCTGGGGGCTGGGGAAAGCTTGGACGAGGGCTCTGCATCAGAGGCAGAGAGGGAGATAGACAGCAGCGAGGCAGAGGAACAGCTGGAGCCCGTTCCCAGTGTGAGCTGCCAGAAGACAAGAACAACTTGGAAAGGAGGGTCGACTTGGGAGTAGAGTCACACCTCGGAGGTAATTGGCTCCTCTCATAGGAAACAAAAGAGGAGCGAACAGGGGAGGGGGCTTTTGCAGGAAACAATTCGTTCGTTCGTTCGTTCGTTTTTAAGAGTGGAAAATTCTGTTCGTGACTCTTAAGAGACTATGTGCCAAGTTTTGCCTTACTCTGCATTTGGAAACAATTTATGTGGCAGCTTGCCAAGTGAGATAAGGTCTGTGTTGATAAATATTTCTTTGAAAGACTGTTTGGACAGGCCTTGCTGACTATGAATGAAAGGAATTCACAGTCGTGTAAATAAAAGAGGTTTTGCCGGGACCAAGACTCTGCTTCCTGATTTTTAAGGGAGCCTAGGTCAGGACACAAGGTTGAGAAACACTGATTTATTATATTCAGATATTGCTAGAACCGCTCGGGCCCAAAAGCAGTGTTGAAAAGTTTTCTACAGTCTTTCCACAAACAACTTTCCAGAAATGCTGGTGAAGAGGCGGGGAAACTATCCTTGGAGAGCGGCCTCTGTTGCTTCATATTTTTACGACTAAATGGGCACTCGGGTTTATTTGGCGGACGAAGTTATTGCCGTGGTAACCCATATCTGCTTTGGAAATGCATACTGACATTGTGTTAATTTAAAAAAAAAACCTAAATGAAAAGGCGTAAGGTTTTTAAAACAGAAAGAGAACCATCCCTTCAGTTGAGCAAGACTAACCGGGTCGAGGTTCAAAAGAAATGCAGAATTATTGGCATCTGGAAGGGCAGGAAAAAGCTGATACAGCCGCACACAGCAGCTTTTACATTAAGAAAATGAATGCAAACAATAGGACCATTGTGACTTGATGGCAAGCCACACAACTGTGAGGAACGGAAGAACAAAAAAAAAATGTGTGTTTTGTTCTGCGCGCCACAAAGGCCTGTTCAGATTGAAAATTGGAAGGGAACCGAGCCGTATGAATTAGGTTGTAATTTTTACACCTCTACTCTGGAAGGTAAATGCAATTTCACCATCCATAGGATTAGGGGGGTCTGTAAATTAACTGCAGGGAAGGTAGTGGAGGGGACATGGTGACTCAGTGGCTAAGACAATGAGCTTGTCGACCGAAAGGTCGGCAGTTCAGCGGTTCGAATCCCTAGCGCCGTGTAACGGGGTGAGCACCTGTGACTGTGATTGGTCCCAGCTTCTGCCAACCTAGCAGTTCAAAAGCATCTAAAAAATGCAAGTAGAAAAATAGGGACCACTTTTGGTGGGAAGATAAGAGCGTTCTGTGCGCCTTTGGCGTTGAGTCATGCCAACGCCAAGACGCCTTTGCCAACGCCAAGACGCTGTGCCAACGCCAAGATGTGTGCCTTTGGCGTTGAGTCATGCCAACGCCAAGACGGAGACGTCTTCGGACAGCGCTGGCTCTTCGGCTTTGAAATGGAGATGAGCACCGCCCCCTAGTCTCAGGAACGACTAGCATATATGTGCGAGGGGAAGCTTTACCTTTACCTAAGGCAGTTGAAACCCTCCCAATAAGGTTTAGAAGACGGGGGTGGAGGGGAGTGGTGGAAGCAAAATACTTTTTGTATCTCTGGAATATCTTTCTCTGTTACCTTCTCCAACTCGTTCACCACCTCTTGGTTCTGTTGTTTCTGCAGAAAGAACAAAACGGGGACACAAGGATCACTTCTGAAGCTAGGCAATGCGGGTAAAGGCTTTTGTGGGGGATCAGCACAGCTCGGGGGCCAATGTCAGAGCCAGCAGAAGCACCCCAACCAGAGTCCCCTAAACCCCGGCCGTGTTGCTTTCGGGGGCACAGGGATCCTCCACTTACAACCGGCTGTTTAGAGACCATCACAAAGGTGCTGAAAAGAAGTGACTTGGGACTTATGTTCCTGCCTTGTCCAGAGACAGGCATCGTTCCAATCTAAAGGACCTCATGACCCACCAGAGAGGGAGAAAAGAGGGGGAAAAAATGAGAATTCAAAGGAAAAAAACCCGAGGGGGGGGGGAAATAAAAACACGGCATGCAAACAAGCTGGAGAGGGCGACATGACAAGAAGGAAGGTTTCAAACACAGCGAGGCCCCTTTCGCTAGCCGAAAACAGCCCTTAGTTGCACGGAAGACGGCAAGCAGGAAGAGAAGCTGCCACAAGCCAAGATGGCCCACATGGGTTTCCTCACAGTGCCACAAGAGTAGAACAGGCGTCTGGCTCATCTTAAGTTGTGGATCTAGAACGATCTGCTCTTGCTGAGTCAACACTGAACAAATGAGGAAAATCAGGACTGTTATCTTGGGGTGAGCACAGGTTTCAGGATCTCTCAAAAATGAGTTTTGAGCCCATTTCTTGATGGGATGAATTGGGTTTATGCCTACATGTTCTAGGGTGGCGCGATGGCTCAGTGGTTAAGACGCTGGGCTTGTCGGCTGGACAACGGGCGTTCGAAACCCGAGCGCCATGCGACGGGGTGAGGTCCCTGTCCTCGGCTCAGCTCGTGCCAAACTAGCAGTTCGAAATCAGGCAAATGCGAATAGATAAATAGATACCACTTCGGTGGGAAGTTTAACAGCGCTACGCGACATCATGCTGGCCACATGACCGCGGAAACGTCTTCGGACAGCGCTGGCTCGATGGCCTTGAAACGGAGATGAGCCCCAGAGTTGGCGACAACTAGAGGAGTAAAATCTGCAAGGATTCCTTTTATCTTTTTAACCTACAGCTTCTCCCTCTCCCCCAAAGCACCTGGGGCGCAACCCTGCAGTTTCTTACAGTTACCTGGCTGCTTCTATTCAGCCCATCCTTCCTTATTTTGTGGAAAATTTCTCTCCTGGCCAATGTCTGCCTGTCCTCCAAGCTGGCCCTTTCTGACAATTCTGCTACTAAAAGGCTGAAGATCTCACTTCCAAGGACGATGAAACTCCTAGTAGTATTAACCTGTCAGAGATTAAACACAGACAGGTTGGGAATCAACTTGATCTCCAATTGGGGGGGGTGGAGGCTGTTGGGAAGACAGGCAGAAGAGCCATGACAGGTCTGAACGAAATGCTTGCCAAGCTTCATGGCAAATTGGGCGGTAAATTATGTGGGGTCAGAGCTGGCTTAGTGTCAGGGTCCCTAATTAAATCATGAGCCTCGATTTAGCCTTATTAGGAGTTATTTATCAGAAGCCAGCTCTGACCCCACATAATTTACGGCCCCAATCATGCCCCCGTTTCCCACCTCTCCCCCCCCCCCCCAGGGTGTGTCATCAATCACATTCACCAACAGGGCAATTTCTCGGGTTGAAGAGATCACTCCTCTCCGGCTGCTGTAAGTAACCCTGAGATACAGCCTTGAGAGAGATAAGTTTGGAATGTGCATCTGTCTTTGGCTGCCATGCTGTTTCGTCCGTTTCCCATCTCCCTTGCCTACGGCAACTCGAGAACAGGCCAGGGATGCTTTGCGAATTGACATTCTAATGCAGAGATACTCAGTCAGTAATTAGCCAATGAGCCCTTCACACACAGGCTCGGGTGTGAAAACATAACCCTGAACAAAGTTTTAATAGGGATTCATGAATTCCAGGTAGGAGAGTGACAATTGAAGGATGCCAATCAATGGATTTGTAGTGGTGCACACTGTCACACCTTGTCTTGTGGCACAGTGAAAGGACGGAGGACCTTACAGGAGCCCAGAGAGCAGAGTAGAGCAGCCAGCCAAAGCCAAAGCGGTCGATCTAGTTAGGTTCCTTACCAATTCCTCTATCTCTGCACTGAGTTGTTTGTTTGTTAAATTGCTGGAGTCAAAAGCTACTGCCAGCTCCTGGTAACGAGTCTGACGGGGCACATGCAGACAGCCAGAGGTGGAAGGAGGAGGAGGAGGAGGAAGGAGAAGAAGAGGAGAGAGAAAAAAAAAGGCAAAACACTTTTTTTAAAAAAAGAGGGAAAAAATTCCGTAGTTTTCTGCAACCCCCTCCTCAACGAAAGAACCCCAAACCCATCTCCCCTCTGAATCTCATACCGCACCCTAAAAACTTTGCCCCCAGTTCGAAGTCAAGGCAACCGAATCAACGCTATGCAACCTTGAAGAGTCCAGTTTGTAAGACCGGGTTGAAATTGTGGTCCAAATTCTACGCCGTTTTTCCTGCCACGGGGATATCTCTTGAACTCAAAGCCTTCCCCAACCCGAGCTCTTCTAGCAGGGAAGGCAAAAACCCAGGGTTCCCCCAATTAGCATGCCCCCTTATAAGGCGTTGTGGGAGCTGTAGCTTGTGGGTGAAACATCGTGGAGGGATGGTTACAAATTCCTGGCTGACGGGGTGCCCGGAAGGTTCGACCTACCGCCATCTCTTTCATATCCGCAGACGGCATGATGTTTTCTCCGTTGATGTAAGTCGTGGTCTGCAAAAGATAGGTTAAGGGTCACGGTTAAGAACCTGGATTCTGTTCCCACAGGTCGATCGGTAATTCAAAGCTGTATGGGCTGTTTTTAGCCCGTCGAAGAATTTAAAAAATACTAATAATAAGCTGAAGGACGTTTCAAAGCCCCGAAGGCGGACGGATTGATTGTGCCAACTCCCTTCTCCTTCCAATATTTGTTCTATTTTCATGGATCCAATCTCTGCTTAAATGCTATTTTTTTTTCCCCGGAAAAGGGATAAAGCTTGAAAATGTTTTCATGCACGTATCCCACAGACCCAGGGGGGAAATGCTACCGCTTCGGATTGTTTCGCCTGAACCGGTAGTAAAAAAAAAAAATTCAACCAATTCAGACGAACCGGTTATTTCCAACGCTCAGCTGTGCCGCGTGATTTATATTCACTAGAAAGCAGAAAATTCTGCTTGTTAGCGAATCTAAATTGTGCGGCACAGCTGTTCCCCTCTCACTGTTCCACTTACCTTAGAAAACCTTAATCCTCCTTCTTCAGCGCTGTACTGCGCGCAGCAAACCTAACTGCAGAGCATTTCACCCCCGCACAGACCCCATGGCAAAACTGCTTTATTGCTTCCCTATCAAGCTGCCCTAATTCTGATTATCAGGACTCCTTATAAGTTTTGAGAAAAGAGACAATTTGTAGCTCAGAGTTGAATTTGAGGTCCTTGGTGTTTTCTGAGCTGGGTGTTGTGACCTCGTCCTTAAAACACACGAGTAGTCCCAAAAACCTCTTTTATTGCAACAGCTGTGAATTATGTTCATTCACAGCTGAGTCCCAATTAGTTGCAAAAAGTCCTTCGGGAGAATCATCAATATCTCCCTTGACACGCTGCCGAAGACCAACTTGGCAAAGCCCCACAGAATCCAGAATCAAGCAGCGTTGCCAACTGGAAATAGAATTAACAACCTCGCTTTCCTGCAAAGGGCTCACGTGCCTTTTGCTCCTCTTTTCAGCCTTATGGGAGGGGCCAATCATCTCCTGGCCTTACTCCTGAGTCGTCCCTTTAGTTTTAGCTGTTCTTTCCTTCTGGCAGCTCTGCACATGCATGCACTAGGAACAGGCTCCTCCTATTCCTCCGCCTCTCTGATATCTGACTCTGGAGGCTCCGGAGTCCGTGCATAACTCCCAGATGGCCTTGGCCCTATCTCTACCTCCGATGCAGAGCCCTCATCTGAGCCTTCCCCAGAATCCAAGACTGGCCCATGTTCCTCCCCAGCCTCTTCACTGTCCAACTCAGCTGCCAGCTCTGCAATCTGCTGGCGGACCACAACATTGAGCTGTGTCCTTGAAGACATTTCACGACCCAACTAGGTGACATCATCCGTGCCGGAGGGGAGCTAGCTTCTACCCAGTGCTACCTTCTAGCACTGATGATGTTCCCTGGTTGGGTTGTGAAAGTCTGCAAGGAAACAACCAAGCTCAGAGGGCACCGAGGACCCCAACATTCCGAGGTTTGTTTCTGAGCTTTAAAGAAATAAGCTAAAAGGTCAAAGATCGCCTCGTACCTGGCTGACCATGCCGTTCAACTGTTCAGAGAGCTTGCGGAGGCTCTCCGTTGTTGAGAGAGACCTAAAGGAGAGACGAGGGATTAAAAAGGAAGCTGGAATCGCTCGTCTGGTCCGTCAGCGGCCAGGAAAAGAGAGTGGGGAGAAAGATACTGTAGAAATTGAAACCATCTCTCACCTGTTTTCGTCCAACACAGTATTATGATCAGTGTCACCGATCTGTGGAAGAGAGAAAGCCGCACAATTAAGCCACGAGATCATACTTCGAAGAGCACATAAAGAACAGGTAGACGCAGAGGGACTCTCATGCCCCCGTCGGAGCCTGAATCGGAGGAAGACGAGCCAAAACCGGAGCAGACAGAGATTGAGGGGGTGGCTTGGTTGGCTTGGGAGAAAAATGGGGAGGAGCAGGCCCAGTCAGGCCAGGACCTTTCACGACTGGGACAGTTTGTAGGCAGGGGGACAGGATGACCAAGAGAGGCTAAGCAGTGAACATGGGAGACAGAGCTCAGGAGATGAGCAAGGACCACCCCTCCTGATCCTCGAGCACGGAGAGTGGAGAGAAGGCGAGAACAGCGCAGACTGAGCCGGCTACTCGGGAGGAGAGCGCCCCACCCCTTTTCGCAAGGCACACTTGGAGTCTGAGACTTAAAGGAGACGCTGTGGAGAGGGGCATTTGTCGGGAACAAATGTTGAATTCAGGGAGTGTTGAGTGCCGATGTTTGAACTTTTCTGGATTCCTTGCCGGCTTTCTGGCTTAATTGCCTTGCTCCTTTCCTTCCTGGACTCCTGGACTTGCCCTGCTGGATTTCTTGCTTTGCAGCCATTGTACTCACACCGTTATGCTGGATGGACTACTTGCAGCCAGAGGCTGCTTGAGGTGCGTCTGTGTCATCACTTTGCTCTGGGACTTGCCAGAAACGTGGGAGCGTTTGGGGAAAATTGGAGCAATAAAGGGGGCGGTTTGAACTGTCATGCCGTGCCCCAGGTCATCACAGACACCTTCAGAGACACCTTCAGAAATGAAGGCGAATCTAGGTGTCCCAAGATAATGTTGCAGGATCCAAACTGGGTTGGTCAACGGGACCAGAGGTTTAGTCTTCTGAGCTTTCAGACCTGTGCTGGAGCTCATCCTCAGCGAACTTCTCTCTAGCTTATCAAATACAGGAAGCCCTCAATTTAGAACAGTTCTTTTAGGGACCATTCAAAATTACAAGGGCACTGAAAAAACTGATCTTCACACTTACGGCCGTTCCTACATCCCCATGGTCAGGGGATCAAAATTCAGACCCTTGGCAACTGACTCATATTTATGACGGTTGCAGTGTCCCCGGGGTCCCCTTAGGTGAGCTTCTGACAAGCAAAGTCAATGGGGAAGGCTGACTCACTTAACAACCAGGTGACTAAATTGTTGTGGTCCGCCAGCAGCCTGCCGAGCTGGCAGCGAAGTCAGACAGTGAGGAGGCTGGGGAAGAACATGGGCCAGTCCTGGAGTCTGGGGAAGACCCGGACGAGGGCTCTGCATCGGAGGCAGAGATGGGGCCAGGGTCATCTGGGAGTGATGCACGGACTCCGTAGCCCTCAGAGTCGGACAGCAGAGAGGCAGAGAAACAGGAGGAGCCTGTTCCTAGTGCACACATGCACAGAGCTGCCAGAAGGCAAGAGCAGCTAAAGTAAAAGGGACGACTCAGGAGTAAGGCCAGGAGATGACTGGCCCCTCCCATAAGGCTTAAAAGAGAAACAAAGGCACTTGGGGCCTTTTTGCAGGAGAGCAACGTTGCTAACTCTGTTTCCAGTCAGCATCTCGTTTGTTTCTGAACTTCGTGGGGCTTTGCCAAGTAAGGCCTTTGGCAGGGTGTCAAAGAAAGGTTGGTGATTATCCCGAAGGACTTCTTCCGAAGGACTTCTTTTGCAACTAATTGGGACTCAGCTGGGAATGAACGTAATTCTCAGCTGTTACAATAAAATAGGTTTGTCTGGGACTAATTGGGTATTGTAATTACTCAGTAAGCCTAGGTCACAACGTAAGTAATCCACTGCAGGGATTCACTGAACAACTGGGGACAGAAAGGTCTCAAAATGGGACAAAACTCAACTAAAACTTTGGAAAAGAAAGGCTGGGCTCAACTGTGGTCGTAAATCGAGGACTACAGGAGAGAAGTGGATGTTCACCAACCTGTGACAGCTGCCCAGGGTTTGGAGCAACAGAGGCAGATACATCTTTGCTGTTAGACAGCAAGGAGACGCCAGCGGCTATGTCACCATCGTTGTGGGCCTGTCAGAAAACACACAACACCACAAGGATTAAACCCACCAGAAGGAAACAGATGCACAGCTTCGCTTGGAAACCTGTCCCACAAAGATTATCCTAATATTTAAAAAAAACAAAAACAAAAAACCAACCCAATCCTCTTAATGCCCAAAGTCAGCTAAGGTTCCACAGAGGGAGACTAAGCTTGCCGCTTTGGAGGGCTGCTAAATTAGGCTGAAGTGGCAGAGGATACAGATTAACAAGAGTCGGAAGGGACCTTGTAGGTCATTTAGTCCAACCCCCCGACCCAAGCAGACCCTACACCATTTCTGACAAATGGCAGTTCAATCTCTTCAAGGCTAAAATGGCTCTTCTTTTATTTCAACAAAAGAGGAAGGCAATTCATCGATGACTCAGTAGAAGTGGAAAGGGGGGGGAGGGGAATTGCCAGAGTGCCTGTCAAAGCAGCTTAGGTGGACAATCACCCAGAAATCTAGGCTTTTAGACCTAACCGTCACAAGGTGGAAATCTGAACAGGTAAATTAATAAAAGGAACTCACAGGAGGGGGAAAAAAACTATGTTCGGCCTCAACGAGGCTCATGAACGAAATTCTACTTTAAATGAACAGAAGAGGGAGAGAATCTGAGAGGGGGCTGAATGGAGAATGGTCCTTTACAGGACATTACTATCGTGCAGATGAATCAATCCGTCAGAATAGAGCTGGAGGGGACCCTGGAGGCCTTCTAGTCCATCCCACTGCTTAAGCAACCCTATACCAGTGATGGCTAATTTTTTTGCTGTCGCGTGCCAAAAACAGGGGGAGCACAAGGGGTTTGCGTGCGTGCCCACACCCATGATTCAATGCATCCCAGCCTCCCACATATGCATGCGTCACACACACACACACACTATTCCCCCAGCTTTTGACAAGTGATGGAATGGTGGGCCTGTTTTTCACACACACACACCCGAGGCTCGAGAGGCTTTCTAGGAGTCTGGGGAGGGCAAAAACTGCCTCCCCACCCTACCCCTCCGGAGGCTGGAAATAGCCCGTTTCCCGACTTCCGGTGGGCCCGGAAAGGCTGAAAATTAGGTGGCTGGCACGCACATGCGTGCTGGAGCTCAGCTAGGGTAACACTTGTGTGCCCACAGATACGGCTCTGCGTGCCACCTGTGGCACATGTGCCATTGGTTCGCCATCATGGCCCTACGCCATTTCACACAGGTGGCTGCCCAGTTTTTTCTTAAAAAGCCTCCAGTGATGGGGTACCCACAACTTCTAGAGGTAAGTTGTTCCACTGGTTAATTATTCTCACTGTTAGGAAGTTTCTCCTTAATTCCAGGTTGCTTCTTTCCTTGAATAGTTTCCATCCATTGTTTCTTGTCCTGCCTTCGGGTGCTTTGGAAAATAAGCCCCCCTCAAAGAGCCTGGTGGCGTGGCAGATTAAGCCTGTTATTAACATTCAGCTGCCTGCAATTACTGCTAGTTCGAATCTCACCAGGCTCAAGGTTGACTCAGCCTTCCATCCTTTTAAGGTAGGTCAATTGAGGACCCAGTTTGTGGGGGCAATAAGCTGATTTTGTATAAAATATACAAAAGTATGAAGGCTGTTGCTTAACGCATTGTAAGCCGCCCTGAGTCTCCGGAGAAAGGTGGCATATAAATCAAATTTTAAAAAAAGGAAAAGGAAGGAAGGAAGGAAGGAAGGAAGGAAGGAAGGAAGGAAGGAAG
Source organism: Coluber constrictor foxii (assembly GCA_038048745.1). NCBI lineage: Eukaryota > Metazoa > Chordata > Lepidosauria > Squamata > Colubridae > Coluber > Coluber constrictor. The sequence continues at coordinate 6,483,839 of CM075968.1, forward strand.
GAAGGAAGGAAGGAAGGAAGGAAGGAAGGAAGGAAGGAAGGAAAGAAAGAACATCCAGCTGTCTGCAATTACTGTAAGTTCGAATCTCACCAGGCTCAAGGTTGACTCAGCCTTCCATCCTTTCTAAGGTAGGTCAATTGAGGACCCAGTTTGTGGGGGCAATAAGCTGACTTTGTATAAATATACAAAAGTATGAAGGCTATTGCTTAACGCATTGTAAGCCGCCCTGAGTCTCCGGAGAAGGGAGGCATATAAATCCAATTAAAAAAGAAAGAAAGAAAGAAAGAAAGGAAGGAAGGAAGGAAGGAAGGAAGGAAGGAAGGAAGGAAGGAAGGAAGGAAGGAAGGAAGGAAGGAAGGAAGGAAGATTCAGCTATCTGCAATTACTGTAAGTTCGAATCTCACCAGGCTCAAGGTTGACTCAGCCTTCCATCCTTTCTAAGTTAGGTCAAATGAGGACCCAGTTTGTGGGGGCAATAAGCTGACTTTGTATAAATATACAAAAGTATGAAGGCTATTGCTTGGTGCATTGTAAGCCGCCCTGAGTCTCCGGAGAAAGGGTGGCATATAAATCAAATTTAAAAAAAAATACTGGAATACTGCTATCATGATGTTTGCCATTAAAATAATTAAACATCTCTTCCATAAGAAACGTAGTTAATAGCAAGAGTGTTTAATCCTAGCAGGGACCCTCAACCTGCTCCATTAGATCAGGGACACACACACACACACACACACACTCCCCAAATCATAGAATTTCAAATTTGAAAACGTTGCTCTGTATTTCATGCTTTTTCAGCCAGGGTCATCAAACCCCGGCAACGACTGTTATATCAAGCGGCTTCCCTGTTTTAACCAATTCTGGTACAGGTAGTCCTCGACCTAACGACCATAAACTGAGCCCAAAAAAAATTCCCGTGCCTAAGCGAGACGTTTGGTTGAAGTGAGTTTTTGCCTCGTTTTACGGCTTTTCTTACCGAGGTTTTTAAGCATATCTCAGCAGCTGTCAACCTTCTGTCAATCTGGCTTCTCACCCTTGAGAGAAGGTCACCAAAAGCAGATCCCGGGAGACGCTGCAACCGTCATAAAATATGAACCGTCTTGAGTTTTGATCACGGGACCAAGGGAGGGGGGAATGCTACAACAGTCGTAAGTGTGAGAAATGGTGCTAGGTCACTTTTCCCCCCCCGGTGCTATTGGTCGCTAAAGCAAACTGTTGTAAATTGAGGCCTATTTGTACTTTTCTCACTGTCTGTTAGGACTGTTTAGAGCCCAGGCCTAACGCCAAGGGAAAAGTCAGGAAGCAGGCTAACGTAAAAACAAAACGAAGAGGATTAGATCAGCTATCAGGGTTCGGTGCTCCTGCCCAACGGAGCTGTCAATCAACACTGTCTGGAATCGGATTTTCTCTCGGAAGAAGGGACAGCCACTCTTTCCAAGAGAGGAATGTCCTGCGGCCCACGCACTCCTTATGGGGCAGGCAGGCCCCCCTCTTGCAATATTTGCATGGGGAATGAAAGCTACGCCGACAGTCACATGCCTGCCGGGAATGAGGGGGGAGAGAAATCTGAAGGGGAAAAAGAGAAAAAGCAAATTGATTCTGCACAAGTTACTCTTCTGGCACCTGTGCAGGTAAAAGAAATACGAAAACAGAAGAAAACTGTCAGCTCATTTAGTGACCGTTCGAAGTTGCCGCAGCCCTGGAAAGAGGGACTTAGGACCATTTTTTTCACACTTAGAACCGTTGCAACCTCCTCAAGGACACCGGATCAAAATTCAGACGCCTGGCAACGGACTCATATTTAGACGGTTGCCACATCCCCAGGGGAGGGGGTGTGTGGAGAAGCCAGATTCACTTAATAACGGGGTTGCTGACTTAACAGTGCAGCGACTGAATTAACGACGGTGGCAAGAAAGGTCGTAGAATGGGAGAAAATTCGCTGAAGAAACGTTTTGTTTAGCAGCAGAAATGTTGTTGGGCTCCATTGTTGTGGCCGTAAATCGAGGGCTACGTCTAGTGTGTTGTGTTTGTGTGTCCATCGCTACCAGGAGTCGCTTGAGTGTGAGATGGGCAGAATATAAATGTGATAACACACAAAAGAGAAATCTTCAGATCAGACGGCATGTGAGGTTCATAACAGGAGTACTTCTTATGTCTAATGCAGGGGTGAAATGTTACCGGTTCGGGGCGGTTCTCCCTAACCGGTAGTGAAAAAAATGCTTTAAAAAGTAAAAAGAAAAAGTTCCAATGATTGCATGGCACAGCTGATCGTCTGAACATTTTTTAAAACTTTTTAAAAAGTATTTCTTTTACTATCCGTTCCGGCAACAGGTAGTTAAAAATGCTTTAAAAAAAGGTTGACTTTTTTTTTTACATTTTAAAGCATTTTTTACTACTATTCTTCCCCTAGAGTGGGGTGGGAATGGAGATTTTACAGTCTCCATTCCCCTGGTGTGGGATGGGAAGAAGAGATTTTACATATCCTTCCCTTGGAGTGGGGTGGGAATGGGGATTTTACAGTATTCTTCTGCCACCAAGCCACACCTATGGGACCGGTAGTAAAAAATTTTGAAACCCACCCAACCTAACAACGGCAGCAATTAAGAACTGCTGCAAGAGAAGGCATAAAACGGAGCAAATTTATTTATTTACTTATTTATTTATTTATTTATATTATTTATTTATATTATTTATATTATTTATTTATATATTGATTGATTGATTGGTTCGATTTATATGCCGCCCTTCTCTGGAGACTCAGGGCGGCTTACAATGCGTTAAGCAAGAGCCTTCATACTTTTGTATATACCTGCTTAGTAGGGCTTTCGCCCACCCCCCTCCCCCGAGTATTTCTTTTTTATACAAAGTCAGCTTATTGCCCCCACAATCTGGGTCCTCATTCACTTAACAAAGGCTTCCCTGATCAGGCTCTGCTGCGGTCGTAAGTCGAGGACTACCTGCGTTTCACAGTAGCTGATCTGCTTGGAAAAACCCAGGGGGGGGGTCATTTGGCCCTTGTAATCTGAACCGGGTTAAGGAGTCGCATGCAGAGAGGGACCGAGAGGAAGGAAAGCAGGAGGTTAAAAATAACACTGCGCAAACAAGCCACAACGACATTCCCAGCGCGGGCCACAAAGGCTCTGAAGCCTGCCAACACCCCCCCACCCCACCCTCCCGCCACAGGCTCAGCCCGGATCGGAAGCCGGTGGTATGGATGGAGAGCAAGCCCAGCCGGATCGATTCCTGAAAGCTGCCTCACCTTCCACTTGTCCAATGTAGGTATTACCCCATTGGAGCAGTTGAAATCGGACACCAGGACCTTCAGAAGATTCTCAATCTACAGGAGCAGAAGAGAAAAAGGGGGGAAGAGAAAGAGCTGAGGAAAAAGGGGAAAAAAAGTGAAAAAAGACAAGAGGGAACGTCGATCCTCCCCCCCCCACCCCAAAAAAAAAAAAAAAGCGAAAGGAACGAGACCCAAGAAGAGCCCGGCAGGAAAAGTGAAGAAAGACAAGCGAGGGCCCCACTGGAGACCGTGGAACGCGCTGGCACTTGATTTCTTTCAGGGTTAGGATGGCGAATTTAAGGGGGGGGGGGAACACTTTATTCTGACTTGCCAGGACGCAACTCTACAATCATTCTTTCTTACAGTTTTGTCTACTGTTTCTTAATACCAAAGACAGAGAGATGGGGAGACAGAGAGACGGAGAGAAAGAGAGAGAAAGATGTAGAGAGAGGAGAGAGAGACACGGAGAGAAAGAGAGAGACGGAGAGAGAGACAGAAATGGAGAAAGAGATAGAGAGAGAGAAAGATGGAGAGAGAGAGAGAGAGAGAGAGAGAGAGAGATAAAGAGACGGAGAGAGAGAGAGAAAGAGACGGAGAGAGAGAGATTGAGAGAGACAGACAGACAAAAATGGATAGAAAGAGACAAAGAGATGGAGAGAGAGATGGAGAGAAAGAGAGAGAGAGAGAGAAAGGAGAGAGAGAGAAAGAAGGAGAGAGAGAGAGAGATGGATAGAGAGAGATGGATAGAGAGAGAGAGAGAGAAAGGAGAGAGAGAGAAAGAAGGAGAGAGAGAGAGAGACGGATAGAAAGAGAGAGATGGAGAGAGAGAGAGGTGGAAACGGAGAGAAACAGAGAGAGAGAGAAAGAGACGGAGAGAGAGAGATGTAGAGGGACAGACAGACAGAGACAGAGAGAGAGAAAGAGACAGAGAGACTGAGACACACACACACACACACACACACACGGAGAGAGAGAAAGACAGAGAGAGAGGCAGAGAGAGAAAGAGAGAAACAGTTCTCAACTTACAACAGTTTGTTTAGCGACCGCCCGAAGCTACCACGGCACTGAAAAAGGCAACCTATGACTGTTTTTCACACTTATGACCGTTCCAGCATCCCTGTGGTCACACGGTCAAAATTCAGACGCTTGACAACTGCTTCATATTTATGATGGTAGCAGCATCCCGGGGGTCATGGGATCCTCTTTTGAAACTTTCCAACCAGCAAACTCAACGGGGGAGCCAGATTCACTTAACAACCCTGTTTCTAGCTTAACGACGACAACGATTCACTGAACGGGAAAAGTTGTAAAAAGGGGCAAACCCAGCAAACCCCTGTCTCGCTTAGCCACAGAAATGTTGGCCTCCATTGCGGCTGTAAGCTGAGGACTATCCATCCTTGGAGTCAGTTACACAAGGTTCAATCAATCAATCCAGTTTATCGCACTCGTAGACCAGAGACCAGAACAAATCAAAACACACAGTAAAAATATACAATTAAAAATTCTGGTGATAATGAACGACAACTAACACCTATGATAATAACAGAGTAGATTGGAATAACAGAGTTGGAAGTCCAGCCCACTGCTCTAGCAAGCAACCCTATACCTAAATGGTTGTCCATTCTCTTCTTAAAAACCTCCAGTGATAAAATCCAGTCTGTCGATTCTCCATGGTCTAACTATACTAAAATTACAAACTCCAAATTTTAACACAAGGTTAAAAACTCGATTTGGAAGTAGGCACGGTGACCCAAACCTCAGCAGGTATCCATTGCCTTTGCTACAAGCTAATGGTCACCTGGAGATCTGCAGCTCAGAACTGGCAGCTCTATTTCAGGAGGAGGGCAACTGCGGCCCGTTGAACACCTACGGACTTCAACTCCCAGAATTCCTGAGCCAGCCTTGCTCTGCTTGAAGCAGAGACAGTGGTAGCAGAGGATTCAGATTATCAGAGGTGGAAGGGATCTTATCGTCCAACCCCCCCCCCCCACCCACCCAAGCAGGAGACCATGATGGCGAACTTAAGGAGCCGTATTTGTAGGCACTCAAGTGCGCACCGGCCATCTGATTTTCAGCCCTTCCGGGCCCATCGGAAGCTGGGAAATGGGCTATTTCCAGCCTCCGGAGGGCCTCCGGGGGGTGGGGAAGGCAGTTTTCACCCTCCCCAGGCTCCTAGAAAGCCTCTGGAGCCTGGGTAGGGTGAAAAACAGGCCTACCGGGCCTACTGTGCCACCGCTTGCCAAAAGCAGGGGGAGTGTGTGTGTGTGTGTGTGTGTGTCACGTGATCATGTGCGGGGGGCGGGGTGCATTGAATTATGCGTGTGGGCATGCACACACACAAACCCCCCGTGCACATCCTGCTTTTGGCACACGACAGCAAAAAAGTTAGCCATCATTGTGCTACACCAGGTTGTGGGCAACTCTGGCTCTTTTACAACCTGTGGACTTCAACTCCCAGAATTCCTGAGACAGCCATGCTGGCTAAGGAATTCTGGGAGTTGAAGTCCACAGGTCGTAAAGGGGCCATATTTGCCCACCCCTGCTCTAAACCGTTCCTGAGAAACGGCAGTCCAATCTCTTCTTGATGAAACTCCCACAACTTCCGAAGGCAACTTCTGTTCCTTTTTCTGTCAGAAAATTCCTCCTTATTTCCAGGTTGAATCTCTCCATGATCAGTTTCCATCCATTATTCCTTGTCTGGCCTTCAGGTGCTTTGGAGAATAGCTTGATTCCCCTCCTCCTCTCTGGGGCAGCCCCTCAAATATTGGGAGACTGCTCTCCTGTCTCCCCTGGTCCTTCTCTTCACTAGACTAGCCAGGCCCAGTTCCTGCAACCGTTCATCGTCTGTTTTAGCCTCCAGTCCCCTAAGGAGGAGAAAACTTACATTTTCAGGAGATTGTACTCCATCATTAACCGGCGTCTCTGGGCGGCTTGCTTCTTTACTCCTCCGTTTCTTTTTGGGCCCCGCTGTGGACACAGGGCTGTTTTTCTGCTGATATTCTTTCAGCTGAGGAAAAAAAAAAGGTTGAACAGTTTGAAATTAATCTAAGATGAAGTTGCAACCGTTGAAGTTGCAACCGTCTATGTGCAAAACTAAAATATGGCAGAGAAAAGTTTAAAAAAAAACAACAACAGGGCACCCTCAGGAAAAAGAGGAATTTATTTATTGAACGTATTGATTATTCAGGTGATTTTTCCCTGACTTGGTACTAGCTAAATATACGGGTCCCTATCGTTTGAAAAACTGCTCATAATATCAGATCTCCTAATCCGTTAAGTTTCCGTTAGGTGACATTTTAACAGTTCTAATGATGTGGTTGCACACTTTCACAAGCTCGTTTCCTGTTACTTATCCCTAGCAAAAGTGGGAAGGAAAAATATCCATATATATTTTGGAAAATTATACAACTGGCTTATAGAGGAGTCAACATAGTCTTCAAACAGCCTTCCCCCCAACATATGAAACTGATATTACTGTTCAATCCAAATTTTCCAGGAATTTACTACATATTCTCATATAAATCGCCTGTTTTTATTAGCTATTAGGTATTAGGCTCATACACTGCAAAAGATTGTAATACGTAGTGAAACCAACAGTAACCAGTAAGTGTCTGCTGAAGATTGGATAAAACCCACATAACAACATTTTAAAGAAGTATTTAAACAATCTATTAAGTACATCCAGATATTCAAGAGTCTGCAATTTGAAGCATTTTTTCCAGTTCTATGTGCAATCTTTCTTTATATGGTATCACCAAAAAAGAATCAAAACCTACTCTGTTCTTCCTAAAACGTTGAAGCAATTTCTCCCTTCCATCATTTCAGAATTGGATTGAAATTAAAATCCAAATGAAATAGTTAAGGTTTCTTCTGTTTACTTATTTCTCATACATTGTTTGACTGAAGGTTGCAACACAGCCATAGCCACAGCCAACAAACAAATATTAAACTTAGTGTCCTAATAGTCTACCTTGTTATTTGATTTACTTGTTATTTGGGTTGGAAGCCAAGGGTGTGTCGTCGTACCAAACCTGTCCTTGAAATTTTGCCGAAGCTGACTTTAAACTCATTCACACAAGACCAAAAAAAAGGGAAAGCTCTTTCCCTTTACCACCAACTTCACTAGACATAATAACAGAGTAGAATAACAGAGTTGGAAGGGACCTTGGAGGTCTTCTAGTCCAACCCCCTACTCAAGCAGGAAATCCTATGCCGCTCCAGACAAATAGCTGTCCCATCTCCTCTTTTACACCCCCAGTGATCATTTAGCATTGGGGTCACCAAGCTGAATGAAATTCACAAGCTACATTCGACAGCCAGACAGCAAGCTACCCTGTTTCCCCCAAAATAAGACCTCCCCTGATAATAAGCCCAATTGGGCTTTTGAGAGCATGGCAATAAGGCCAAGCGTTTATTTCAGGGTTCAAAAAAATATAAAGCAGGGTCTTATTTTCAGGGAAACATGGTAGATAGATGGATGATAGATAGATACCCTGTTTTCCCCAAAATAAGACATCCCCTGATAATAAGCCCAATCAGAGAGAGATAGCAGATAGATATAGATAAGTGATAGATAGATAGATACCCTGTTTCCCCCAAAATAAGACATCTCCTGATAAGCCCAATCGGGCTTTTGAGTGCATGGCAATAAGGCCAAGTGCTTATTTCAGGGTTCAAAAAAAAATATGACAGGGTCTTATTTTCGGGGAAACAAGGTATCTATCTATCTATCTATCTATCTATCTATCTATCTACCTACCTACTTACCTACCTACCTACCTACCTACCTAATTTCCCCCCAAATAAGACCTCCCCTGATAATAAGCCCAATTGGACTTTTGAGCGCATGGCAATAAGGCCAAGCGCTTATTTCAGGGTTCAAAAAAATATAACACAGGGTCTTATTTTCAGGGAAACATTTTTTTTCTCTCTCTCTCTCTCTCTCCCCCTACCTAGTTTCCCCCAAAATAAGACATCCCCTGATAATAAGCTCAATTGGGCTTTTGAGCGCATAGCAATAAGGCCAAGCACTTATTTCAGGGTTCAAAAAAAAATAAGACAGGGTCTTATTTTCAGGGAAACATGGTAGGAAACTCACTGTGACCTACAGAGAGTCGAGTCAAACACTGACAAATGTCTCTACTTTTCTTACCGTGCCTTCTACAAAATAAATACTCCAGGCTCTTAAGACAAGTTTCTACTCTTCCTGAGTAGAGGACAATATGAAACCAGGCCCAAAAAAAAAGAAAAAAGAAATCATTATTTTCTAGAATCCGCTGCCCTGCAGACAAGTCAGCCACCCATGCATGGCACACACATAATTAAATAAACTCTCTGCTAAGAGGTTGTGAACTAATTTTCGTTGCTCTCCACACTAGTGAAAAATTTCACGATCTCGGTGTCGTAGTCACCAATTTCAATGGCTAGTTTTTAGAATCACAAACATGTGAGAGTTGGTTCTCAAGGCATTCCGGATGATCCTGTCTGTATTTCACAGAAAGCGCCGCCCGAGAGGCACCCACATGAAAGGAGCAAACGCCACCAAATCAGCACATGCCATGTCTCGTTTATCCAGGAGTTTGCAAAAAAAAACAACGCCTGGGAGTTTTCGGCATGCAAAACTCTCACCTGATAGAATGTTTCACCTGGTTTACAGGCCATTTAGGTTTCAGGATACGTCGATTTAGCCATGAGAGATAAAGCTACAGGTAATCTTCGACTTAACGATCACAATTGAGGCAGCATTAATGTTGGTTAAGTGAGTTTCACAACATTTTACGATCTTTTCTGGCCACTTGTTAAGTGAATTGCTGCAGCTGATTTCATTTCATTTATTAGATTTATATACCGCCCTTCTCCTTGCGGACTCAGGGCGGCGAACAGCCAGAAATAAAAAACAGATTTTACAAAAGTTAAAAGAATTCTAAAAGCAACTAATATAAATTTGGCCCATAGTTAAAAACAGTTCAATTAATAATTAATATCAAAACTCTAAAAATTTTACCATGGGATCAGGCCAGGCCGGCTAACTGGAAGAAGTAAGTTTTTAAGGCCCGACGAAAAGTCCGGAGGGCAGAGATCGTTCGCAACTCTGGAGGAAGGTCGTTCCAGAGGGTGATTAAGCTAGTAACATGGTTAAGTGAATTTGGCTCCCCCACTGACTTTGTCAGAAGGCCGCAAAAAGGGGATCACATCACCCGGCGGACACTGCAACCGTCATAAATGTCAGTCAGTTGTCTTGGTATATCATTGTTTTATCTTTTTCTTTTTTCAGTTTGTATGCCAGCCATCTACCCGTTTTGTTCGCGAATTCAAAATAATTTTGTTTTGTCGTTTTTATTCTCCGGGTTACTTCTTTTTGAGTTATCAGATTTATTTGATGTTTAATTACGTTCCTTTTCTCTTTTAGTTTTTTGTTTTGTCAAGCATCTGAATGTAAATTGCGTGACCATGGGGAGGCTGCAATGATCACAAGGGTGAAAAATGGTCGTAAGTCCCTCTCTTCAGTGCCGTTGTAACTTTGAATAGTCACTAAATGATCTGTCGTAAGTTGAGGACTACCTGTATAGATTTGTCTATGTAAGGGGGGAAAGGAACAACTTCTGCCCCTCAAAAACAATTACAATAATTTGGGTGCAGGGGAGTTTGGGGGACAGATTCTAAACTTTAAAATAACTTCCCAGAAGCAAGGTCAATGGGGAACATCGGATTCACTGCAGCAATTCAGGTTACAAGGTCGTAAAATTATATGTGACTCACTTAACAACCCTTTTGTTTAGCAATGGACATTCTGGTGCCAAATGTGGTCGTAAGCCGAGGATTATCTGTCTGATGCTTTAAAAGCTGCCATTCTCTGGCCTCACCCCGAATCTCAACGATAAAGGAAATATTTTAAGTAAAAGCAGATTTACCTCCCGCTCCCTGAAACTATCCACTTAAATTCCACCCCTTCTACTAAATCCCAAGGGGATCCCCTTTTATGGGGATCCACTTATGGTGTCTATTCTCATAGGGCATAATCTTTGCAAAAGGGCAAATAAAAGGAGGGGGTGCATCAAACTTTTAGCCCCCAAGAAGGCACAGAAGTGGCTTTGGGAGAAACCCCTCCTCCCCTCTTTTCCAAGCCACCATCAGGGCGAGGCTTCTCTCCCAAATTTGCAAAGGGATGTACTAAATCCCAGAGTGGGGGGGCTGATTTATGGGGAGGGCCTCAGCATCGCAAGCCCCCATTACAAGATAGTCACCTCACCACTTTCACAACTGCAGGCGCCCACAGAAGCACGCCGAATTCAGAACTCCCCCTCCCCACACCTTTAACTACAACTCCCATCAACCTCCCCTCCCCCTCCAATGGTTTCTTTCCCAGGTTTGGCTGATTTATGGGGAGGGTCTCCAGCATCGCAAGCCCCCATTTCAAGATATAGTCACCCCACCACTTTCATTTCTGCAGAAACACCCCCAACTCAGGACTCCCCCCCCCCCGGCACCTTTAACTACAAGTCCCATCAGCCTCCACCCCTACAGTAGTTGATTTATGGCGAAAGTCTCCAACATCCCAAGAGCTAAGATCCGAGTTGTTCCCCCCTCCCCGCCTTCACCCCAAACATCTCCCCTCCAACTCAGGACTCCCCCCCTCCACCTTTGACTACAAGTCCTATCAGCCTCCACCCTCCAGTGGTTTCTCCTCCAGGTTCGCAAAGGGTTTCCCCTAGAGAGGGCTGATTTATGGGGAGGGTCTCCAGCATCCCAAGGGCCAAGATCGAGTCTTTTCCCCTCCCTGCCTTCACCCCAAACATTTCCCCTCCAACTCAGGACTCCCCCCACACCTTTGACTACAACTCCCATCAGCCTGCCCCCCCTCCAATGGTTTTTCTCCCAGGTTTGCAAAGGGATCTCCTGGTTCCCAGAGGAGAGGGGCTGACTTATGGGGAGGGTCTCCCGCATCCCAAGGGCCAAGATCGAGTCTTTTCCCCTCCCTGCCTTCACCCCAAACATCCCTCACCCCAACCGAGGACTCCCACTCCCCTTCGACTACAAGTCCCATCAGCCTCCAGCCCTACAGTGGTTGATTTATGGGGAGGGTCACCAGCATCCCAAGAGCTAAAACTGAGTCTTTTCTCGTCCCCCCTTCACCTCAAACATCCCCCCCAACTCAGGACTACCCCCTCCACCACCTTTGACTACAAATCCCATCAACTTCCAGCCCTACAGTGGTTGATTTATGGGGAGAGTCTCCAGCATCCCAAGCCTAAGATTGAGTCTTTTCCCCCTCTCTGCCTTCACCCCAAATATCTCCCCTCCCAACCCAGGACTCCCACCCAACCTTTGACTACAAGTCCCATCAACTTCCAGCCCTACAGTGGTTGATTTATGGGGAGGGTCTCCAGCATCCCAAGAGCTAAAATTGAGTCTTTTCCCCTCCCCCCTTCACCTCAAACAACCCCCCAACTCAGGACTACCCCCCCGCCACCTTTGACTACAAGTCCCATCAGCCTCCAGCCTTACAGTGGTTGATTTATGGGGAGAGTCTCCAGCATCCCAAGCCTAAGATTGAGTCTTTTCCCCCTCTCTGCCTTCACCCCAAATATCTCCCCTCCCAACCCAGGACTCCCACCCAACCTTTGACTACAAATCCCATCAGCCTCCAGCCCTACAGTGGTTGATTTATGGGGAGGATCTCCAGCATCCCAAGAGCTAAAATTGAGTCTTTTCCCCTCCCCCCTTCACCTCAAACAACCCCCCCAACTCAGGACTACCCCCCCCGCCACCTTTGACTACAAGTCCCATCAGCCTCCAGCCTTACAGTGGTTGATTTATGGGGAGAGTCTCCAGCATCCCAAAAGCTAAGATTGAGTCTTTTCTCGTCCCCCCTTCACCTCAAACATCCCCCCCAACTCAGGACTACCCCCTCCACCACCTTTGACTACAAATCCCATCAGCCTCCACCTCTACAGTGGTTGATTTATGGGGAGAGTCTCCAGCATCCCAAGCCTAAGATTGAGTCTTTTCCCCCTCTCTGCCTTCACCCCAAATATCTCCCCTCCCAACCCAGGACTCCCACCCAACCTTTGACTACAAATCCCATCAACTTCCAGCCCTACAGTGGTTGATTTATGGGGAGGGTCTCCAGCATCCCAAGAGCTAAAATTGAGTCTTTTCCCCTCCCCCCTTCACCTCAAACAATCCCCACAATTCAGGACTACCCCCTCCACCACCTTTGACTACAAATCCCATCAACTTCCAGCCCTACAGTTGGATTTATGGGGAGGGTCACCAGCATCCCAAGAGCTAAAATTGAGTCTTTTCCCCTCCCCCCTTCACCTCAAACAACCGCCACAACTCAGGACTACCCCCACCACCACCTTTGACTACAAATCCCATCAACTTCCAGCCCTACAGTGGTTGATTTATGGGGAGGGTCTCCAGCATCCCAAGAGCTAAAATTGAGTCTTTTCCCCTCCCCCCTTCACCCCGAACATCCCTCACCCCCAACCGAGGACTCCCACTCCCCTTTGACTACAAATCCCATCAGCCTCCAGCCCTAGAGTGGTTGATTTATGGGGAGGGTCACCAGCATCCCAAGAGCTAAAATTGAGTCTTTTCCCCTCCCCGCTTCACCTCAAACATCCCCCCCCAACTCAGGACTCCCCCCCAACCCCTGACTACAACTCCCATCATCCTCCACCCCTTCCAAAGGCCACGCTTTCCGGGGAGCTGATCCTCCAGCACCGTCCAAGAAGGCCTCCGGGACCATTAGCCTGCCCCTGCCCCTCCCTCCCGTTCTCAGGGCCGCGGGGAGGGGAGGATGGGAGTTGTAGTCCCCGGCGCCGGAAGGCCTGAGGAGGAGCGGGGCTTGGAGGGCGTAGCAAGAGGCAAGCCAGGAGGGTGGGCGTCGTCCCTCCACGGGGCCCGAGGCGGACGGAGGGCGGCTCCTGAGGGAAACCAGGCCAGGCCCGGACTAGGCCTCGCCGCCTCAGACTGCAACCCGAGGCCGGCCGCTTCCCTCGCTCCCGCTTTACCTTCTTCTTGGCCGCCGCCAGCTTGTTCTGCCTGCTGTCGTCCGCCATCTCCGCGACGGGCCCCGGCCACGTCAACCCGGCAAGGCGGCGCGACGCGAAGCGGCTGGGTAGGCTCCTCCCGCAGCCGGGCCTCTTAGGCCGCGGCGCTTACTGCGCATGCGTGGGGGCTGACAGCGGGCGGGGCGGCGCTGCCGTTGGGCCAATGGGAGGCAGGCAGGCAGGCAGGCGGGGGAGGCGCCGCCCCTTCGGACCGCCCCCGCCGGGCTGGGCTCGCTCGAGGCGCCTCCGCGCAGGCGCGGGAGGTGGCGCATGCGCTTCCTCTGCTTCCCGCCTGTAATGGCCGCCCTGCTGTAGTTTTTCTGCCCTTTTGATTTTTCTTCATCTTCATTGATGTACGAGCATCTCTGCTTCTTCTTTCTTCTGATGCATAATGATGCAATGAGAAAGGGTTTTTTCTTTTAAATTTAAATTTTGAGATTTAAAAAATCTCAAGGGAAACAGAGGGGGAAGCCCAACAGAGCCAGGCTGGGGATGATGGGAGTTGGGGTTGGTGGTTGTGGGGGGTGAACTGCAGCTACCCAGAACCTGGAGCCACCTCGCCCATCATCCACAGAGCAGGAGCTTGGGGACTCAGCAACAGCTCTTCCTGGGGTTTGCGGGGGTTTCTGGGTCCCCCCACTCCAGCTCCCATCATTCCCAGCCTGATTCCAGGAGAGAGATGGGAATTGGAGTCCTTTTGCCCTGAAAGGGTGGGTGGGTGGGGGGCTAATATTAGAGAGGGTTGCAGCTTTGCAATAACCCCACCCTCCACCCCCCCAAAACCAGGAGCTTTTGTGAAGAAAGCTGTTTGCTGAGCTTTGCCTGGAAAAAAAAAATCTCATTTTTAGGCTTTGGACCACTTTTTCCACCATTTTTTAAATGATTATTTCTTTCAATGTATGTTTGATTTTGCCAAATCACCGGCAGGTGCTTTTTGCTTTCCAAAAGGGGGGAGCCCAGAGATGCATCTTCACAGCTTTGCAAACACCCCCTCTTTTTTTAAAAAACCTCCCCCCCCCCACCCCCCACCCCAATAGCCTCAAAATCCCCTCTGAAATAATTCAGAGCGGCCCTTTTTGCAAGCTGCCTTAGCTAACCAAGGCAAGGAAAACCCTGTCTGCCAGATGGCTGCGATCAAAGCTGCTGCTTCAAATCCCTTCCCACTGAGTCATTCTGTAAATCAGGTTGGCACACAAGAGGACAGGATTAAGGAGGGACCTCCTCAAAGAACATGTTTTTCCTCCTGGGCCTTCCCAGGTCTGCAAAGACCCAACCCATTTGCACTGACTAAACTGCAGCTTGCATGCCGTAAAGGAGCGGGGCAAAATATCTGGCTCTTGCTGGGTTGAATCTCCAAAGTGCTTTTCCAGAGGCAAAGGAAACTGCTTGGGGGGAAAAAAATGAAAAAGGCAGGGTCTGTGTTAAAGAAACTGGACAGCCCCTTGTCTGAAAAGGTCTCCTTGCTTGATTGAGCAAGGGGTTGGACTAGAAGACCTCCAAGGTCCTTTTCTAGCTCTATTTTAGATGGAAAAGGGGGGAGAGCCTGGAATAGCTCAGCAGACTAATGCACTGTAATTTAACTCCAGCTGTCTGCAATTAGTAAGTTCGGAATCTCCCCAGGCTCAAGGTTGTCTCAGCCTTCCATCCTTTCTAAGGTAGGTCAATTGAGGACCTAGTTTGTGGGGGCAATAAGCTGACTTTGTATAAAATATACAAAAGTATGAAGGCTGTTGCTTAACGCATTGTAAGCCGCCCTGAGTCTCCGGAGAAGGGTGGCATATAAATCAATTTTTTTTTTAAAGTTGGGCAGCAAAGACATTGAATAAATTATTTACATGATTATTGTAAGGGTGCAATATTTCACCTTATACTTGAGGAATCCATTATATTGATTTAACTAGCATTAAATCCTCCACTGACATTTTAAGCACCACCTTAACATGGATGTCATTACTATTCCAAAACCTCTCAATTATTCCCAACACTAACTCCTAGTTTAACAAGGGTTAAATTTGGGTTTTAGTATGATGCTTGCCTTGCAATTTCTTGAAGGAACTTGACTTTCTGTTTGTGGGGGTTTTTTTGTCTGTTTGCCTTGCTGGCTCCTTTACTTAGTCCCTTGTATGTTGGCCATTGTTTTCTGATGTTTTAGTTTGGAATCATTCCGATTTTCAAAAAAAAAAATTGCAATTTTTTTTAATGTCACAGCTTTGACAGGGAAGAGGAGAGGTATCCTTGCAAGAAATAAGCCAACAATCTCAGTTCTTGGACCGGCAACCTAGCAAACAAGATGCTTATGGATTACGCACGACTGTGAGCTGCAAAAATCCATTTATTTTTTCTGTTCCTGACAACTGTATGAATCACCAGATGCAGAAGGAAAAGGAAGTGGTTGTGGATTGCAGTTCTACCGCTGGCTTGGAAAATATTCTGGCTAAACAAGAACACGAATCCCCTTTGAATCAAGGGGACAAGCATAATCTGGGATTAAGGGGGAAAATCTCCCCCAAACCTTTAATGTGGAGGTAAGAGCGGTTTAAATCTTGCACTTGAAATTCATTTTTTGGCTAACCTGAGGATTCTCAAGTTTGTCCTGACCCATTTTGAAGAATGAGTAGGGCCTGGTGGCTCAGCAGGGCTTGGTGGCTCAGCAGACTAAAAGCATTGTGATTAACACCAGCTGTCTGCAATTACTATAAGTTCGAATCTCACCAGGCTCAAGGTTGACTCAACCTTCCATCTTTTCTAAGGTGGGTAAAATGAGGACCCAGTTTGTGGGGGCAATAAGCTGACTTTGTATAAATATACAGAAGTATGAAGGCTATTGCTTAATGCATTGTAAGCTGCCCTGAGTCTCCGGAGAAGGGCAGCCTATAAATCAAATTTTTAAAAAAAGAAAGAACTTTGAAATTCTTTTCTTGACCTTCTTTTCTTTCTTTTTTTTTTAAATTCAGGACACCTCAAGCAGCCCGGAGAAGTTGTAATGCAAGCTTTAAATCTCCGGTAAGTGTCTGTAAAAACAAATTTCTCATCCCTCTATAGCAGTGATAGCTAACTGTTTTTTCCACGCGTGCCCACACCCATAATGCAATGCCCCTCATTCACGCCATGCCCCCCCACGCAGGCACGCACGTAACATTGTTCTGTCTGTCTCCGCTCAACAGGTTCTTCCTCCGAGGAGCTGTCAGCCTGCCGATAAGGACATTTTGCAGCACGAAATCGAAGAGCTAAAACGCAAGGAGCTTTCTGTGGATCAGGAAATAGCACAAATCAAGACCGAGTGCGTATTTTTATTCAAGTTTTGACGTACACTAAGACATCTGTTTCAAACTGCTGTATAGTGTGGGTGGGCAGCGGCAGCTCGAGTACAGTAACTTTTTCAGGAAGAAAGTTTGAGTTAATTTACGTGGGCCAAACCTACTGTTTGGGGAATGGACAAGTGGTGGGTTTCAACATTTTTTTACTACCGGTTCTGTGGGTGCGGCTTGGTTCAGACAAATGGCAGTCCAGTTTCTTCTTAAAAACGTCCAGGGATGAAGCTCCCACAACTTCCAAAGGCAACTTCTGTTCCATCCATTGATTGTTCTCACAGTCAGAAAATTCCTCCTTATTTCCAGGTGGAATCTCTCCTTGGTCAGTTTCCATCCATTATTCCTTGTCTGGCCTTCAGGTGCTTGAGAAAATAGCTTGACCCCCTTCCTCCTCTCTGGGGAAGCCCCTCAAATATTGGAAGACGGTTATCCTGTCTCCCCTGGTCCTTCCCTTCACTAGACTAGCCAGGCCCAATTCCTGCAATCATTCAACCTATGTTTTAGCCTCTGGAGTACCATGGAATGACCCCAGCAGAACCTGATTGCCAGAGATTAGTGAATAAAGTGGAGTATTTTAGAATTCCAATGTTGTGGCCCCGTCCTCTGAGCCTATCCCATTGGAGGAAGGAAGCTCTGAGCATGAGGAAGAGGAGCCAGCCAGATCTCCCAGCCCGCCCCCCCTCTGGCACCGTCTCAGGTGCCAGCTGAAAGAGAGCAAAGTAGTGGGGAAACAGATGTCTCAGATGAGAGTGAGGGAGAGACGTCATTCCTGGACGCACGTCAATGAAGGCGAGATAAGCGCTTGCAGCAGCTGGGGAGGCGTGCGAGGGAATAGACCTGAGTCACTGGACTTGAATCACAGGACCAATGAGTCACTGGACCACACCCCAGAGACTATATAAGAGAGGGTGGTGGTCAATGATCCCTGTGACGAACAATAACTCAATCTGGTAGTCTGAAGCCTGAAGCAGCCTGACGCTGCTAAAAGAACGGATTTTGGCAAAGCTACGTATGTGATTTTCTTTCTGTGAACAATTAAAGCACTTGGCAGACGGTGTGCATATTGCTGCCAAGTTGGAGATAAGAACTGTGGTGTGTGCCAAGTGCTTCTTTAACCCTCGACTGGCTGTGTTTTTGTGGGTGTATGTAGAGGGGGACAGATCATCCAATATTTCGGGAATGGGGCTGGCACGTGTTATTAATTGAAGCAAGGCAGGGATTACGAGAAGACAGGAGAAATACATGTAAAATAGAGTCATAAATATTTTTTCTTGAATCTTGTTCCTCTTTCAACGGCGCTTAAGAATCACACATCTGGTTAGTCTTGACTTTTCTGATCTTGGTTTGTTTGTCCCCCCCCCCCCCCCAAAAGAGGATACAACCTGGAGGAACTGGAAAAACACATTACTCTGCTTCATGAATACAACGAGATCAAGGATGCTGGACAAATGCTTTTAGGCAGATTGGGTAAGGAGGACTAATATAGAACCGTATTGGGTGGGTGAGGGTACATTTTTCTTATTTACTTTAAATATTCTCCTTTAGATAACAATATCGTCCATCACTGCCTGGTGCCTCTAAGTTTGTTCTGACCCAGGCCCAAGTAGCTATGATCAGACACAATCCATTCGAAAACAAACAGACTTTATTAGAACAGCTGAGAATTAACTTATTCTCAGCGTAGTCCAAACTAACTCAAAACAAATTCTTCATAACACAATTCTTCAGCTTTATCACCAACCTTGGTCTAATTAGGCAACCTGCCAAAGGCTTTTCTTGGCAAAAGTTCAGGAGCAGAAGACGCCGACAAGAAATAAATGCAGCAAAACAAGAAACAAATCTATCAACGTTGTTTTCCGACAAAGAGCCCAAGAGCCATTGCTGGTCTTTTAAGCCTTATGGGAGGGGCCAATCATCTCTTGGCCTTACTCCTGAGTTGTCCCTTTTGCTTTAGCTGCTCTCGCCTTCTGGCAGCTCTTCTCATGCGTGCACTAGGAACAGGCTCCTCCTGTTCCTCTGCCTCTCTACTGTCAGCCTCTGGAGGGTCCGGAGTCCGCACATCACTCCCCGATGGCCCTGGCCCCCTCTCTGCCTCCGACGCCGAGCCCTCATCTGGACCTTCCCCAGCCTCCAGGATTCAGGATCGGAGGTCGGGGGCCGTCCAGAGCCCAGTGGGTAAACCATTCCAGATGGTCGGTGCGGCCACAGAGAACGCCCTCATCCTGGGAGCCGCCAGCCAACACTGTCTGGCCAATGGGACCCGGAGGAGGGCAGTCCTATGTGAGCGCACTGGGCGGTGGGAGGCTGGTAGGAGGTAGTCCTGCAATTATCCCTTTTATTCATTAAACATGAAACTAAGTCAATTGAATATTTAAAAATCTATCACAAATATCATTGACTGGGTTGTTGTTATTATTATTTAATAAAAAATAATAGTAATGGTCTCCTGCCTGGATGGGGCAGTTGGACTAGATTTTTTTAATTTTTTAATTTATTTTTTTTATTAGATTTATATGCCGTCCTTCTCCGGAGACTCAGGGCGGCTTACAATGCATTAAGCAATAGCCTTCATAGTTTTGTATATTTTATACAAAGCTTATTGCCCCCAAAAACTGGGTCCTCAATTTACCTACCTTAGAAAGGATGGAAGGCTGAGTCGACCTTGAGCCTGGTGAGATTCGAACTTACAATAATTGCAGACAGCGGAATGTTAATAACAGGCTTTAGTCTGCCGAGCTATCCAGGCTCCTTAGATGACCTACAAAGTTCTTCCCAACTCTATTAATCTGACTAACCTTCCAATTACAGAGAATTTGTGGAAGCAATTACTGTCTTGTTTGTGTTTTCTCTTTCCGCGCTCATTTACACAATCTTCTTTGTGTGTTTTTTCCTCCTAGCTGCGATCAGGGGCGTCACCACCAAAGAGCTCTACCCTGAATTTGACCTGGACGTGAATGATTAGGTGGAATGTAAAACCTAGACTGTGGAAATATGAAACGTGGTGAAAAAAGCAACCACTGTAAGTTCATTATTCCCCCTGGAAATATCAGTGAAAGAATAGCTTTAATTTTGGGGGCAAAAATAAATCATTTAACGGATGGAGAAGCTGTTGGGCTCCTTGCCACCATTGGGAGATGGGCAGAATAGAATTTTCTGCACTGGGTTGAAGAATTGTTAACTGTCTTATTCGTTGGGAGAGTTGACCAGGCTTAAAATAATAAAACCACAAAAACAGCCAAGATTTTATTAATTGCATAAATGCTGCAGATGCGATTGATGGTCTAAATCGGGGGTCTGCAACTTTAAACACTCAAAAGAGCCATTGGGACCCGTTTCCCACAGAAAAGAAAACACCGGGAGCCACAAAACCCTTCCCGTGTCTGACTATTTCTTGAGCGGCCACAAAACTAGCATCTGTAGTTGAATTAAATGTTCTGTTTTCTTCTGAAACTTCTCTTTTCTTGGATTTATCCATGGTTGGCCTACCGGGGGTTGAAAAGCTCAATAAATCGCATGACAGCGGGTGTCGCACATTAGCAATTGTGACACATATTTTGAGCGACAGGGAGCCGCAGCAGAGGGGTGAAAGAGCCACATGAGGCTCCAGAGCTGCAGGTTGCCGACCCCTGGTCTAAATGGAAATCCCTACAGCCTTGGGTCCATTCAAGTTTGCCTTCTTTTCTTCTCCCCCCCCCCCCCTCCAAAGAGGGCTGGATTTCAAAGTGGAATCCTCTCCAAATCACCACAAATTGTTAAACTATGAACTGAAACTTAGGTTTCAAATACAGCTGTTGAAAAGAGCAAGGGACTCAGAGAAAACAACCCTGTCTATAAAAACGGTGCGCTATTTGCTTGCGTGCGCGAGATGGTTTAAAGCTCTTGACGCTGTGTTTTGGCGTTAAAATCCCAGACGCCGCATTCCACAGACATGGGCATAAGTTTGGAAAAGCAGATCAAACCTTTTTGAGTTCCATTTAGTAAGCAGTATCTGCTAAGAGTGTTTATTACTGTGCTAGGAAGAAACAAAATAGCTTATTTCAATAGAAATTTGGTTGGTGTTTGAAATACACAACTGTAGTAATAGTCTGTTACTTTGAAATATCCCATTTCAGCCACAAAAACTAATTTTGCTGTGCTGGATGTGGGCACAGTGTCCAGCCTGCCTCCCTTCCTTCCATCCATCCAACCATCCCTTCTCTCATCTCCTTCCTTCCCTCTTTCTCTCTCTCTCTTTCTTTCTCCTTCTCTCTCTTCCCCTCATTCCTATCTTCTTTCCTTCCTTCCTTCCCTCTTTCTCTCTCTCTTTCTTTCTCCTTCTCTCTCTTCCCCTCATTCCTATCTTCCTTCCTTCCTTCCTTCCCTTTCTCTCTCTTCTTTCTCCTTCTCTCTCTTCCCCTCATTCCTATCTTCTTTCTTTCCTTCCTTCCTTCCTTCCTTCCTTCCTTCCTTCCTTCCTTCCTTCCTTCCTTCCCTCTTTCTCTTTCTTTCTCCTTTTCTCTCTTCTCTCTCTTCCCCTCATTCCTATCTTTCCTTCCTTCCTTTCCTCTTTCTCTCTCTCTTTCTTTCTCCTTCTCTCTTTCCCTCATTCCTATCTTCCTTCCTTCCTTCCTTCCCTCTTTCTCTCTTTCTTTCTCCTTCTCTCTCTTCCCCTCATTCCTATCTTCCTTCCTTCCTTCCTTCCCTCTTTCTCTCTCTCTCTTTCTTTCTCCTTCTCTCTCTTCCCCTCATTCCTATCTTCCTTCCTTCCTTCCTTCCTTCCTTCCCTCCCCTCCCCCCCCTCTCTAATTTGAAATATTCTTGGCACATTGTGTACAGTTTTAGAGGAGGAACCAGCCAACTTGGAACCTTCTGATCCAAGCTAAAAATTGGAATTCCGGGTTGTTTCATACGGCTCCCACCCCCCCCCCTCAAATATTCTGAGAACTCTCGCAAAATTTCCTATTGAATGCAACGTTTGGCTCAGATTCGGTCCCTTTCACAATCCGCGCCGGCATTCAGGTGCTCAAGGCTTTTTTGAAGTTCAGCTTCAACTTTCTGTTTGGCTTGCAAAATCGCCCGCTGGATGTTCGGGAGGTCCCACTGCGTCCTCAGCAGGGCGTCCTCCAGCACAAAGACGCCGTCCCGTACCCGCCTCACTTGGCTGCACACCGCCGTGGTCTTCAGTTCCAACCCTATTTCGTGAACGATCTTGCGGAGGTACTGCGGGGTCTCGTGCAAGCAGTGAATTTCTAAGAAAGGCAGGAAAAGAAAGGCCAGAAGCTCAGCAAAACTTAAAAGTTGTAAATTCATAATTACCGCTTGGAAGAGTTGAATGTGTCTCTAAAAAAATCTGTTCTCTCCCACCCCCCACCCGGTTTATTAAAACAACTAGCTGGTAACCTGGGTGTTTATATATGTCGAAGCCTTTATCTGACAGGGAGCCATTGAGAGGGGCCTTTCTTCCCCTTACTCCCATGCCCATCATCCCTGCCCTCTCCCTTCCCCCTCCCATGCGCTTCTCTATCCCACCCTGTCTACAATCCTGGCATTTTGCCCCAAATCCATCAGGCGCTTCCTCATTGCTCCACTGGAGGGCAAACATCACGGCTGCCTTTCCGGAGGAAGCTGCAAAGGAACTGACATCACAAACAATTGCTGCTCTAGGACGCTGCACACCCTCTCCTGTGACGCACGATCTCTGACCTCCGAGTTTTCCGCTGTGCTCTTAAGACCCTGCTCTTCCGACAGGCAGGGCTAGCTTCATCATTCAGTTTTAATCATGGAGTTCTTAAATTTTTTGGGTTTTTAGTTAATTTTGCCTTTAAATTTAATACTTTTAATAACTTTTAAATTTAACTTGTGATTTGTATTATGTTTTTACCTGGCTGTACACTGCCCCGAGTCCTTCGGGAGAGGTGCGGTATAGAAATAAAATTATCTATCTATCTATCTATCTATCTATCTATCTATCTATCTATCTATCTATCTATCTATCTATCTATCTATCATCTATCTATCTATCTATCTATCTATCTATCTATCTATCATATCTATCTATCTATCTATCTATCTATCTATCTATCTATCTATCTATCTATCTATCTATCTATCCTTAACGGCCCAGGCATTCCACAGTTATGCTGGAACACACAAGCGCATGCGCGCACACACACACACACACACACCAGGGGTGTCTTACCCCAAACAGTATTTGATTCCAGATAGTAAGTCATCTGTGTACCAAGTCTGGTTTAAATTGCTCAAGGCGTTCCATAGTTATGCTAGAACATACATACATACATACAGCCTTTTTTATATAGATAGATGATTTCAGGCTGGCCTGGCTAAGAAAGAAATAATCTTTGAGCCATTAGGCATCTTACGGAAAGCTCCAATTCTTTTGTCTCTTGTAGCCCAATTCCGGTGGATCAGGTTTATACTCTTGAGTAAAAGACATTCTTATTGGCCCAATTTTTATTTTCGTGACTGGATGCATCAGGAATTTTAGCAGAATGTAGGATCTGCCTTTAATTGCAACATTTTCACTTTCCTTTGATGT
This sequence comes from Coluber constrictor foxii, assembly GCA_038048745.1. NCBI lineage: Eukaryota > Metazoa > Chordata > Lepidosauria > Squamata > Colubridae > Coluber > Coluber constrictor. Next base: position 6,507,029 of record CM075968.1, read on the forward strand.
TGCTGAAAATTCAGTACGGTGGACAAAGTGAAGAATCACCAGTTTCAAAAGTTTCTCAAACTTGGCCACTTTAAGATGCCTGGACTTCAATTCCCATTATTACCCAGCCTGGGGAATTCTAGGAGTTGAAGTCCAGATATTTTAAAGTTGGCCAAGGTTGAGAAACACTGTTTAGAGCAACAGGAACAAAGTTTAAAGATTTAAAGAGCGTTCCGGAGCCATCATCATCATCATTTTTAATGACCCCATAATTCCTTGTGGGGTGGAGTCTGGGCAACTGAATGGAGCGGAGTGTTTACTGGCCGGATGCCCTTCCTGTCGCCAATGCAGAGTTATATTCAGCAGATATACAGTAGTGGCCAAAATTATGGAAACCTTTTGAGAAAAGTGTATTTTTGAGGTTTGTTGGCTAATACTACCTCTTTTTTTGGAATAGTACCATAAAATTATATAACGATGGAAAGATAATTTAATCGAGAATGTAATGCAACAAAGTTTGTTCAATTATCTGTATTCTATGAAAAATTATAGCCAAATAACCAGAAAAAAGGAAGCACAATTTGTTTAGGTTGATATGAGATAGCTTTCCTTCACCTGATTGTAGCCAATGAGCATGGGTGTATAGAGAGCCAATGAGGTGTCATCTTGTTTTGGCAATGAGCCAAATAGCCCAGACCTTAACCCAATTGAAAATCTACAGAGCCGACTAAAGAAACGTGTTAGTGAGAAGCGACCCAGCAATAAAACTCGGTTAATAGAAGCCATCATTCAATCTTGGTTTCACATTGTAACAGCTGCAGAACTCAAAGGCTTGGTTCACTCCATGGGAAGACGTTGTTAAAGTCGTAATTCATGCTAAAATCTACCCAACTATTAACTGACGTGATAATTTTTGTACTGTATATCTCATTTTTTCCATGGTGATCATTTTTCTGTATCTCGTTTTTTCTATGTGTTCCACTTTTCTCCTTTATAACTGCTATTCTAATAGCAAATCCTTCATAAAAGTTATTGCATTACATTCTTTTTTCTTTTTGTATTTTTTTGTATTTTTAAAACAAAACATAAAACATAAATCCATCATCCATACAATTGCGAACTATTTCATGGAAATGAAATAGGGATGAGATCATTAGAACAGTAGATATGTACAAAATATAATGCAAAGTTATATGATTAGGAATGTTACAATACAAATATTTGAAAATAATTTTTATGAAAAGAGGGGAAAGCCAGTTGAGTGATTAATGAGGATTATATTACAAAGATACTTATTAGATTGGTAATATGAGAAATTAGATAATTAGTAGTAATGAATATGGTGAGGAGCCACGAAAGATTTGTAATCGACTGACACACTGTTTGCAATTGTATGGATGGTGGATTTATGTTTTATGTTTTGTTTTAAAACATGGTGCTTAACACCAGTTGTCTACAATTACTCTAAGTTTGAATCTCCCCAGGCTCAAGGTTGACTCAGCCTTCCATCCTTTCTAAGGTAGGTAAACTGAGGACCCAGTTTGTGGGGGCAATAAGCTGACTTTGTATAAAATATACAAAAGTATGAAGGCTATTGCTTAACGCATTGTAAGCCGCCCTGAGTCTCCGGAGAAAGGCGGCATATAAATCAATTTTTTTAAGAAATTAAAAAAATATATTGCATTACATTCTTGATTACATTATCTTTCCACTGATATATAATTTTATGGTACAACTCCAAAAAAGAAAAAAAAAGTGGTGTTATTAGCTAGTTTTAGAAAATACAACTTTTCCCAAAAGGTTTCCACAATTTTGGCCGCTACCGTATACTCACTGTGCTCAGAGAGAGGAACATCTGCCTCTACCTAGGATCGAACTCACAGCCTCCAGATTGCGAGGCGAGAGCTCCACCTTTAGGCCACTGCATTACTAAGAGAGAAGGCCATACCCAGCTGGAATTCAGGCGGTTCGAAACGGAGGCATCGGACTGCCGTGATCAGAGGGGGGCTTTTTCCCATGGGCCGAATTAGGCCTTTGACCGCCAGCTCATAGGATTCTTGAGTTTTCAGGTCCAGATTAGCCCACCTGGGATGAGGATAAAAAAACAGAAGCATCATTATTTGGGAACAGGTCAGTCTGGGATGCGAGATCGGCATCCTTTTACCGCGATTATCAAGGCCTGCAGGAAAGGCCTCGACGCACAGCCACAACGGAGCCCAAAATTTTTTTGTTGCTCAGTGAGAAATTTGTTCAGCAATTTTCCCATTTCCTGGCACATTTGTTGAGTGAATCACTGCAGTTGTTGTTAGGAACACAGTCATTAAATGAATCCGGCTTCCCCGACCAGACTTTTGCTGGTCAGATGCAGGAGTGGGTTCTATTTTTTTTTACTACCAGTTCTGTGGGTGTGGCTTATTTTGTGGGCGTGGCTTGATGGTCACGTGACAGTTCTTTAGGATTTAGCAAGGGTACTGGTCTACTAGGCTTTTAACTGCTTGCAGAGCTGTACCGGTCTACTCATTTGTTTTTGGAGGCACCGATCTACTCATTCATTTTTGGAAGCACCAATCTACTCATTGGTTTTTGGAGGCATCGGTCTACTCATTTGTTTTTGGAGGCACCAATCTACTCATTCATTTTTGGAGGCACCGGTCTACTCATTCATTTTTGGAGGCACTGGTCTACTCATTGGTTTTTGGAGGCATCAGTCTATCCATTTGTTTTTGGAGGCACTGGTCTACCCATTTATGTTTGCAGGCACCGGTCTACTCATTTGTTTTTGGAGGCACCGGTCTACTCATTCATTTTTGGAAGCACCGGTCTACTCATTCATTTTTGGAAGCACCGGTCTACTCATTCATTTTTGGAGGCAGCAGTCTACTCATTGGTTTTTGGAGGCACTGGTCTACCCATTTATTTTTGCAGGCACTGGTCTACTCATTTGTTTTTGGAGGCACCGATCTACCACCAAACTGCCTTTTACCATTGATCAGCTGTAGGCCGGCCCTTTGAAGCCCCATGGCAAAAGTTTAAACAGTTTTTTCCCTTCTAGCCGATCAGCTGGGACTCTGGAGGCAGCAATAGATTGGGGGTGGGGCCAAATAAAAGATAAGAATAATGCGGGGGTGGGGGGGCAGAACCAGTTTGGTGACGTCTTATTGTCACCGCTACCGGCTCGGCGGAACCGGGACGAACCCACCACTGGTCAGATGGCAAAGGGGGATTATATGACTCGGGGACACTGCGACGGTCATAAATATGAACTCCGGGACACTGCAACGGTCATAAATATGAACTCCGAGACGCTGCAACAGTCATAAATATGAAGCATCCAAATGTAAATCACGTGACGCATTGGGGGGAGGGGATGCTCAATGGTAAGTGTAAAAAATGGTCATAAATCCAATGCCGTTGTAATTTTGAACGGTCACTAAAGAGAGTTGTTGTAAGTCAAAGACTACTTGGATTTTCTCTAGCTCATGTTCCTATGAACATTATTGGCTCATTACTGATCATCGATCAAACAGGGCATTGAGCTTTTGGCTAGGGCCAGAAAGTATCTTTGGCAGCGTGTCAAGGGAGATCAAGGTTGGTGATTCTCCCGAAGGACTTTTTGCAACTAATTGGGACTCAGCTGTGAATGAACGTAATTCACAGTTATTGCAATAAAAGAGGGTTTTGGGACTACTCATGTGGAAGCCGAGGTCACAACGGTAACCTGGCCCTGTGTTTTCCCCCCATTTTACAAAACTCGGCGCTCGGTTCGAACATAGAAATATTTTATTTATGCCGCGAAAGTCATTCCTGCTCTAAAACCACATTTCCCCACCCCACCCCGCCAAAAATGATGTATTTTCACCCTTCAGCCTCATCTCTCAACTGAGAAAGTTGGGGAACCAATGTCCTTTTCACTGGTTTTTATTTTTTCAAATGAACGAAAAATTCGGCCACGCAGAAGATAGACCACTTCAATTCACAGCCATCGCCAACTTGGGCACAGTTCATTTTATTTTAGATTTAAGAGCCGTTTCCGAGATCGGCCTTCACTCTTATCAACCGTCTCTTGATCATTTTCTTCTTCGGTCCTGCAAGCAACCGGGCCAAGAGGGATGCAAATCCCTGGCCATTCCTGGCCGGTACAGAATGGCAGTGTTTCTTGATTCCCCCCCGTGTCATAGTTAAGGCTTCTTCTCATCCTCTCCCGAAGGGACGGAAGGTGGCAGTTCTTCCTGCTGTGGACTAAGCTGCAGGAATTGCAAAAAATGGTCGGCCCGCTGGTCCGCCTCGGTCTCGGGGCGCAAATAGCACCAGAGGAGGAGCAATGTAAAGATCAGGCTGACCAGTAGGGCCCGCCAGAGAGGCTGTTGGTGCTCGCTGCCCATGGATTGCCGCATGGTGAACCGGCGGGGGTTGGCGGAGCTCTTGGTGAAGCACAGCGGCTTGGAGCTTTCGGGCTCCTCGCTCTCTTTGGGCTGGCTGTAGAGACGGCGCGGGAGGAAGCCGACGGGCGGAGGCGGCCTGCGAAGAAAACAGAAGGAGGTTGGTGAGAGCCTCCGTGCCACCTCGCCAGGCCAACCTTCTTCCAGGCAGAGAGTCTGCGGATTTTAGACAGGGAGTCCTTGACTTACGAACGGTTGCTTAACAAACATTCAAAGTTACGTCCGAGCTATTTATAACCCGTTTTTCAGAGTTACAACCTCTGTGCGGGTACAAATTTTGAGCCTTTAAACAACCGGCTCACCGGGATGGCTATTTGCACCATCCTGTGGTCAGGTGATGTCTGATTTTCAACAGTTTTTTGCCCATTTCCGGTTTTGTTTTGTTCCTTATTTCCTGGCCTTCGCTCTACGACTGCTGCATTCATTCACTTAAGGACCGCTGTGAACAAAACAGCGTCGGCTTCCAATCTGGTCCCGCGAGGCCTCATCGTACGACTGCAGTGACTTAACAGCCGTAATTCCTGGCTCAGTTACGGTCATAAATCAAGAACTATCAAGTGGCTGGTAGCAGGAAATTGAAGTGGTCTAAAACACGCTTACATAATATAGATTTTTTTTTTTTGCTAAGAAACTCTCCCAGAAATCCACCACACCTCAAAGCTGGTCTCAGTTGGCTTATTTTGTTTTAACAATCCTCAGGCAGAAAGGAGATTTTAAAGAGTCTCCCCCCCCCCCCCATCTAGATCCTTTCTGAGCTTGCATGTTTTCTTGCAGAAGCTTCATTATCCTAACTCCCATTTTTTTTCGGAGTATAAGACACACTTTTCCCCCCCCAAAAAAGAGGGTGAAAATTTGGGTGCGTCTTATATACCAAATGTAGCCCCCCCCACCGGCCACCACCCTTTGGCCTCTGCCGCCCAGCAATTTACCTCCTTGCAGCAAACAGCCCGTTTCAGCTTCAGCACAGCCTGATTAGCACAAGCAGCTGATTGTCGGTTGGATCCCGCCCCTCAGCTGTTTCAGGCTGCAGGGATTGCCATGGCCTATTGCCGCCTCCGCACGCCCCATTTTCGGCCGTTGTTTGCTGCAAGGAGGCAAAATTGCTGGGAGGAAGATCTTTTTTTTCTTGTGCTAATCAGGCTGTGCTGAATATGAAAATGAAACTGAAGCAGGCTGTTTGCTGCAATGAGGTAAATTTCTGGGAGGCAGAGGCAGATTTTTTTTTCTTGTTTTCCTCCCCCCCCCCCCCCAAAAGATAGACGTGTCTTATAGCCCGGAGCGTCTTATACTCCGAAAAATACAGTAGGTAACATCATTGCTAGCACTGATGATGTTACCTAGATGGGTCGTGAAACGTCTGTAAGAAAACCAGCAAGCTCTGAGAGCACCAAAAAAAGACCTCTCATTTCAACCCAGAGCTAAAAATATTCTCCTTTTTTAAGATATTTTCGCTTCCTGGAATGTCCTTAACTTTGGGCAGTCCCCTTCCAAACACGGTCACTGCAATTTTGATACTCACTGCAGTAAAGCCTTGTGATTGGATCCCTGGATCACCGAAACCATCCGCTCCAGCGTCTCCCGTGTTACATGATCTCCGAAGAAGAAGGAGACAAGCAGTGTTAAGTTTCCTTTTCCCCTGGTTTTTCCCCCACCCACCGTCATTTTCCCAAAGCAATTCAAAAAGTCCCAAATCCTGAAAAATCGCCAACTGTCAGTGCGTGTCACCTTAAGTCACTTACCAAACGTGCTCTTCTCAATCAGTCTGCCGGTGTCTGAGAAATCGTCGGTGGCTTTGCCGAATAAGCCCTTAACGGTGTAGGCCTTTGAAAAGGAAAACATCCCGATAGCACACACTGCGGATTGCAAAGGCCCGCAGGGCAAAACGTCTTAAAAAGAGAATGTCAACCCAAGAAAAGACAAAACAGCGCAATTTCTGGTTTTGGCCAGAAATTGTTCTCCCTTCTAGCACTGATGATGCTGGGTGGGTGGATGGATGGATGGATAAAGATATAGATACAGAGATACAGAGATATAGATAAATGGATGGATGAAGTTGGATAAAGAGAGAGAGAGAGAGAAAAAAAAAACATAGATATGGATGGATGGAGAGAGAGAGAGAGAGAGAGACAGAGAAAGAGAGAGATGGATGGATGAATATAGAGAAAGATATAGAGTAGATAAAGGTAGAGTAGATAGATGATAGATAGTGAGAGAGATAGAGAGATAGAGATAGATAAGAGGTAGAGATATATAAATAGATATAGATATAGATATAAATGGATGGATGAAGATAGAGCGAGCGAGCGAGCAACATAGGTATAGATAGATGGATGGATGGATGGTTGAAGATAGATAGATAGATAGATATATTTATTTATTATTTATTGGTTCGATTTATATGCCACCCTTCTCCGGAGACTCAGGATGGCTTACAATGCGTTAAGCAACAGCCTTCATACTTTTGTATATACCTGCTTAGTAGGGCTTTTGGCCCCCCCTAAGCGGTGTTCTTTTTTATACAAAGTCAGCTTATTGCCCCTACAATCTGGGTCCTCATTTTACCTACCTCGGAAGGATGGAAGGCTGAGTCAACCTTGAGCCTGGGGAGATTCGGACTCGCAGTAATTGCAGGCAGCTGGCAGCTAAGTGCTACTTTAACAGCAGTTTAGTCCGCTGCGCCACCAAGGCTCTTTATATAGATATAAAGATAGATATAGATATAGATAATAGATAAATGGATGGATGGATGGATGAAGATAGAGAGAAATAGATATAGAATAGACAGATAGATAAAGATAAGGATAACGATACAGATAAAGATAGAAATAAAGATAGATATAGAGAAGATAAAGAGAGAGATATAGATAGATATAAATGGATGGATGGATGAAGATATAGATAGATGAAAATAGAGATAGATAGATAGATAGATAGATAGATAGATAGATAGATAGATAGATAGATAGATAGATAGATGATAGATAGATAGATAGATAGATAGATAGATAGACAGACAGACAGACAGACAGACAGACAGATAGAGATAAGGATAACGATAATGATAGAGTTAAAGATATAAATATAGAGAAAAGAGAGAGAGAGAGAGATAGCAATAGCACTTTTTATATACGACTTCTCAGTGCTTTTACAGCCCTCTCTAAGTGGTTTACAAAGTCAGCCTATGGCCCCCTACCGACCTCAGAAGGACAGAAGGCTGAGTCAACTTTGAGCCGGTCAGAATCGAACTACCAAACTGCTGGAAGCTGACACTGCATTCTAACCACTGCGTCACCACAGCTCATATCCTCACCCTAACCCTAAGCATCAGAAACGGAGGGGACGGCTTACCTTGGTAAGATGTGCGTTGTACCAGTCTTTGAGCAACTTGGTGCCATAACCCACACCGAGTACTGGGGGAGTAAAAACACAGAAGGCAAACAACAGAGAATTAAAAACTCCATTACTTCCTAGCAATAGGTTTCTAGCAGTCAAATAAAATTGGCTTTAAATTAATCCGAGCAGGAGAAGAACACAGAGCACTGGACAAGTCAAAGTGGACCAAGAAGAAGAAGAAGAAGAAGAAGAAGAAAAGACTGTGCAAAATCGTAATTTCCCCATCCTAGAAAAATTCCAGATAAACCCCAGATGGGAGAAGCTAAAAAACCGATCTGATGAAGCTAAATAAACTCTTCCGTTAAAAGGTTAACGGAAACATTTTCTAAAAGCCGAGCGAATTGCAGGAGAATATTGATGCTCTGCTGATATCCCAGTTAAAAACTGGCTGGTACAGAGATGGCTAACCTTTTTGCCATCACGTGCCAGGAGTGGGGAGGGTGGGGGTCGTGTGCGTGCATGCCCACACCCATAATTCTATGCGCCCTGCCCCTGCGCATGACACCCCCCCCCCCCCCACGGTCTCACCGCTCCTGGCACACAATGGCATGGTAGGCCCGTTTTTTGCTCTCCCCAGCCTCCAGAGCCTTTCTAGGAGTCTGGGGAGGGTGAAAACAGCCTCTCCCCCCCCCCCACCCGAGGCCGAAAACGGCCCATTTGCCAATTTCCTATCCCACCGGAAGTTGGCAAATAGGCTGTTTTCGGCCTCCAGGTGGGTGAGGAAGGCCGTTTTTGCCCTCCCCAGACTCCTAGAAAGGCTCTGGAGGCTGGGAAGAGCAAAAAACGGGCTTTCCGGTCCCACCGGAAGTTGACAAACAGGCTGTTTCCGGCCTCCGGGTGTGTGTGGGGAAGGCCGTTTTTGCCCTCCCCAGATTCCTGGAAAGGCTCTGAAGGCTGGGGAATTCAAAAAACGGGGCTTCCCCACACCCCCACACCCCCTGAGGTCCTCCAGAAGCAGGAAATAGCATGGTTCCCTACTTTTGGTGGGCCCAGAAGGCCTGAAAATCAGCTGGCCATCCGCGTACGCACGGCAGAGACCCGAAGACCAGCTGGGTGGTGGAAGGTGCGCACGCATGCACAGCGGAGCTGAACTGGGTCGAAGTGCCATAGGTTCGTCATCACAGGCCTAGAGCTTCTTTTACTTACCCAAAACTCCGGAGGACTGCATATCCAGAGAACTGCCCACTCCAATGTTTAATTGCGTAAAAACCGGCCCCGAAACTGTGCAAGAAAACCAACACGGATTTTAACAGCGGAAAGACGCTTGCATTGTGAAAAGAAAGAGAAAGAAAGAAAGAAAGAAAGAAAGAAAGAAAGAAAGAAAGAAAGAAAGAAAGAAAGAAAGAAAGAAAGAAAGAAAGAAAATTACCTCCTTTAATTTTTCCCCCCCCCCTCCCTTGGAAGTGCCCAAACTTGTATTTTTAAAGATGCCGGGATGATCTCTCAACCATGCCCTTCAGCCCCGAAAAGCGCAAATTTTGCAAACGTTTGGCTAGGCTGATTTCACGCCATGAAAACATTCAGCAAAAAACCGACTTAACAAAACACAATAGGAAAGGGTACGTGTGTTTCCACCTAGGCTTCTCCAAAAAGCATGAAGCAGATTCCTTGTCCAAACAAAAAAACCCCTTTTTATGAAGTTACTGTGAATTCCTCTCATTCCCATCCAGCAAAGTCTTTCAAGGGAGAATTTACAGTCACAGACCTTATCTGGCTTGGAGCCGATATCTTCAGGAGTCTCGGAGAGTCACAAAGCAATTAAGTGAACTCATTGTCTCCTGCAAACTCCACTCCCCTTCGCTCCTCTTTTGTTCCCTCTGGGAGGGGCCCTTCATTGTCCACTTGTGGCCTTACTCCCTAGTCGACCCTTGTTCTTTAGCTGTTCCCTTCGTCTGGCAACTCTGCGCATGCACACAATGGGAACAGGCTCCAGCTGTTCTTCTGCCTCACTGATCTCTGACTCCAAAGGCAGCTGATAACTATCAGATGGCCCTGTCCCCCTCTCTGCCTCCGACGCAGAGCCCTCATCAGAGCCCTCCCCAGACTCCAGGACTGGCCCATGTTCCTCCCCAACTTCCTCACTGTCCGAATCTGCCGCCAGATCCGCTGGCTGCTGGTGGATCAACAACACTGTGTTTCTCCTAGGTGAGTTCCTGGTCCGAGTTTGCCTGGATCCCCGATTTCTACAAATTCTCTTCACCCCATCTTACCCAGAGGATGGTCAGCCAGCATAGGAAGCTGGCTAACCGTCAGAGTCAATTCCTTCCCGGTCTCCTTTTCAGTCATGGTGGGCTGAAAGCATATCTGTTGACGGGGTTCCGGACGCTTTAAGGAGTTTAAGTCTGAAAGCAGAAAACAAAACCACAGGGTTTTTTCCCCCTGTTTATCTCCAAACTGTAACATCTGAATTTGTTCTGGCCCCGTTCCCAGGAATAACCCCCCTCAGACAGTCAGAGTCTAATGAACTGGCAGGCAACCAAGTAAGCTGATAACAAAGTTTGGCAGCAATCCCCGCAGCTGCTTGCCAACATCTTTATTAATAGTTCAGTCAAATACACACCACCAAAATGTTCAGAGCTGAGACGCAGGGCCGATTCAAAACCGGGATCCATGAATCTTTGTTTTGTTCGTCACAAAGATACAGGCTGCAGTCCCTCTCTTTTATAGCCTGTGAGGCATGGTCCACCAGCTAATCACGACCACGCCTTTTCCTCTGCTAGGCTCTCCTGTCTCTCTGACGCTGGCGAGGATCCAACCAAAACTCACTCCCCTCATCAATGTCCTCCTGTGGCTGCGGGGACGAGCTTGGCTCTGGGCCTATCTCCTGCCCTTCGGTGTCCTCCGGAGGCATTGCCAGAGAGGAGAGTCCTGGAGAAGGAGACCTTGCCAACTCCTCTCCCTCACTCTCAGAGCCCTCCCCTGCTGATGACGCAGGCTCAGGCAACGGAGCCACAACAGAATTGTTCCAAACTTTCTTCCGATTCAAGACCGCAGGGATTTGCATTTGAGTAGGAGGTTGGGCTACAAGACCGCTAAGGAATCTTCCAACTCTTTTTCTGGAAACTCATCCCATTTTGCGAAATGCCTCTTAAGGAAGGAAGGAAGGGGCCGGTCATCCGGTTGGATGAAGCTTTCCTGATAAGTTTACAGCCATCTATTCTCCTTTGGAGCCCTCCAGATGTTCTCAACATCTGGGAATGGGCGATTATGTATCTGAGGGGTCCAGGATGCGGAGTTTGCTTTTTTTTTCTTGCAGATCTTCAATTTCCTAAACTAGCACTGATAACGTTCCCTAGTTGGGTGCAAGAAAACACCAAGCTCAGAGATTGCGAAGGATCACCATAGTCCTTCTCCTCCTTCCTTCCTCCTTCCTTGCTCCTCCTCTCCACACCCCACTACTTTTTAGCACTGATGATGTTCCCTAGTTGGGTCATGAAACGCATTCAAAAAAAACACCAAGCTCAGAGAGCACCAAGGACCCCCTCATTTCATCGCTGAGCTACAAATATTCTCCTTTACCGATTATGTATCTAGCAGGCTTCCCACCTAAACCAGGGTTTGTTTGTGGCCCTCCAGCTCAGCCCCTCCCTCCAAAGCTAGAAATCCTGTGGGTGTGTCTAACTACAGTAGTGGCCAAAATTGTGGAAATCTTTTTGGGAAAAGTGTACTTTTGAGGTTTGATGGCTAATAGCACCACTCTTTTTTTTTTGGAGTTTCAAGATCATCCTATTCCACAACTGGAATGGCCTGGGAATAGCCCAGACCTTCACCCAATGGAAAATCCATGGATTTTCCAACTAAAGAAACTGGTTAGTCAGAAGTGACCCAGCTTCTCTTAACCCGGTTAAGAGAAGCCATCCTTCAATCTTGGTTTCACTTTATAACAGTTGCAGAACTCAAAGACTTGGTTCGCTCCCTGGGAAGACGTTGCAAGGCCATCATTCAGCCTAAAGGTTACCCAACGAAGGATTAACTGACATGGGGATCATTTTTGCATATCTCATTTTTACTATAGTGATCATTTTTGTATAATCTCATTTTTTTCTATGGTGATCATATTTTGCATATTGTTTTATTGTGGCTGTACACCGCCCTGAGTCCTTTGGGAGAAGGGTGGTATAAAAATTTAATAAATAATAATAACTGGCAAATACCACCTCTGGCTGGCCCCAGAGTGGGGTGGGAATGGAGATTTTGCAGTATCCTTCCCCCAGAGTGGGGAAAGAATGGGGATTTTGCAATATCCTTCCCCCAGGAGTGGGGAAGCAATGGGGATTTTGCAGTATCCTTCCCCCAGGAGTGGGGAAGGAATGGGGATTTTGCAGTATCCTTCCCCTAGAGTGGGGTGGGAATGGAGATTTTGCAATATCCTTTCCCCAGGAGTGGGGAAGGAATGGGGATTTTGCAGTATCCTTCCCCTGGAGAGGGGTGGGAATGGAGATTTTGCAATATCCTTTCCCCAGGGGTGGGGAAGGAATGGGGATTTTGCAGTATCCTTCCCCTGGAGAGGGGTGGGAATGGAGATTTTGCAATATCCTTTCCCCAGGGGTGGGGAAGGAATGGGGATTTTGCAATATCCTTCCCCCCAGAATGGGAAGGGAATGGGGATTTTGCAGTATCCTTCCCCTGGAGTGGGAAGGGGATGGGGATTTTGCAATATCCTCCCCCCAGGAGTGGGGAGGGAATGGGGCTTTTGCAGCATCCTTCCCCTGCCACGCCCACCAAGCCACGCCCACAGAACTGGTAATAAAAATGATTTGGATTTCACCCCCGCGTCCATCCGCGGGGAACACGCAGCGGAGCCAAACGCGCCCTTTGGAATCTCAAAGCGCAAAACGGGGGGCAGGGGGAAAAATAGGCGAGGCGCCCGCGGGCGGCGCTGTTGCAGAATCTTGCACCGGTGGGGTGGGTGGGTGGGTGGCAGCAGCCCCTGGTCGGGGGAGGGGAAATATGGATGTGGGGGGGGGGAGTGGAGAGTGGGAGAAAGAGAGGAAGCGGCTCTCACCTTTGATCAGATGCCTCTCCACCGTCTCCTTCAGCGCCCTCCAGTGCATGCCCGGCGGCTTGTAGACGGCGAAGAGCCCTTGCAAAGCCGTGCCAGCCGCCGCCCGCATGATGCCCGCCCTGCCTCGGCCGGCGCAACCGCCTCTCCGGTCCCCCCTTGCCTTAGCACTGCCGGGTTGAGCACTACTGGAAATAGAGTCCCGCCCGGAACACGAGCCGCCCAGCTAGCTGCGTCTCCAAGCCGAGCCAAGCGCAAAAGCGCAAAGCGTAAAATCCGGGAGCCGTGCCAAAGCGGGTTGGAGAGGGTGGGGGGGGGCTGCTTGGAAGGTTGGGGTTCAAGTGGGGGGGGGGTCTTTGCAACAGGTCAACAGGCAAGACACACAGAGACAACACACATAGAGAGACACACAACACAACACAACACAACACAACACAACACACACCGGTTCTTAGATCCAGAATACTCCGCGTTGGGGAGAATCGGTGCGTAAAGGCGCCTGGAGGTCAGTGGCTTGGGCAAAAAGACAAACAATAAAGGGGGGTGGGTGGGTGGGATTGCGTCTTCCCTCGGGGTTAAGACATCCCAGTGCCCATCAGGGCCATGCCTTAAGACAGCCCTGAGCCAAGGCAACATTAATCGACCTTGCCCCCCACCCCCCGAAGATGGGTGGACTTCCACTCCCAGAATCCCCCTCCCCAGTCTACTGACTGACTGGAGGATTCTGGGAATGGAAGTCCACCGGGCTTAAAGGGTCCAAGGTTAAGATCGCTGCTGTGTGCTCATGTATGGACTAATTTGAGTTCTGGTTACTTTCTGGTTAATTACATGGAATCATTTAAGTTCTGGTTATTTTCTGGTTCATGATATGAAATATTTAAGTTCTGGTTACTTTCTGGTTCATTACATGGAATAATTTAAGTTCTGGTTACTTTCCAGTTCAATACGTGGAATAATTTAAGTTCAGGTTACTTTCTGGTTCATTATATGGAATAATTTAAGTTCTGGTTACTTTCTGGTTCATTATATGGAATAATTTAAGTTCTGATTACTTTCCAGTTCATTACGTGGAATAATTAAGTTCTGGTTACTTTCTGGTTCATTATATGGACTAATTTAAGTTCTGGTTAATTACATGGACTAATTTAAGTTCTGGTTACTTTCTGGTTCATTATATGAAATATTTAAGTTCTGGTTACTTTCTGGTTCATTATATGGACTAATTTAAGTTCTGGTTAATTACATGGACTAATTTAAGTTCTGGTTACTTTCTGGTTCATTATATGAAATATTTAAGTTCTGGTTACTTTCTGGTTCATTATATGGAATAATTTAAGTTCTGGTTACTTTCAGTGACAAAGCAGATCTGCTTTGGTTTACTGATTTTTTTTCTGCTGGATGGGAAGGGTGGACGTTGGCCTTCATAGCAGAATGCAACAGTTAGGGGTGGAGGGGTGTCTGAGGCCCTATATGCGTGTACTGCCCCTCCCTCTCCTTTCTCCCTGTTGCCTTGCAAAATGGGGGGGGGGGTTTGCTCCTCTTTGCCATCCCGCAAAATCCACAGCAGTTTTCGTTCTTTAAATCCCAGCAAAAAAAAAAAAACCCCTTCCTTTCCTGCTTTGCCTACGCCAGGGATTCCTTTGGAGTCCGAGTTTTGTTTTGAGTGACCTTTAGAGGGCGCTCTCCTTCACTTTCCCTTTTGTTCTGAATGCCACTTCTGGCCAGATGGTGGCGCTGCAGCACCGCATTCAAACCTGAAAATCCCTTATTTCTCCATCCTTTGCTTTTGATAGCCCTCTGGGTTTTCCCTGCTCTGGAAAAAAATGCATTTTAAAAAAAAAGAAAACTTTTTGCATAATTTTGCCTCGCAGAGGAAAATCCCAACCATGCACAGGCTGCTGTCCAGAAGTGCTCTGAGATTCCTGCCTTGGATAGGGAACGTGGCAAACGTTTTAGAGTCCAGCTGGCTCGCAGGCAAGTCTTGGTCCAGATCTCGTTCTCCGAATTCCTCGCTTTCCGATCTAAAAAAATATCCCATTTATATGCCCTCACCTTGCAGTCGTGCTCTTTCGTTCCAGGGGAACGGATCAGTGGTGGGTTTCAAATTTTTTTACTACTGGTTTTGTGGGTGTGGCTTGGTGGGCGTGGCAGGGGAAGGATACTGTAAAATCTCCATTCCCACCCCAATCCAAGGGAAGGATATTGCAAAATCCCCATTCCCTCCCGACCAGCTGGGACTCGGGAGGCAGAGAATAGATGGGGTTGGGGCCAGTCAGAATTTTTACTACCAGTTATCCAAACTACTCAAAATGGTAGACCCTACACCATTTCTGACAGGTGGCAGTCCAGTCTCTTCTTGAAAGCTTCCAGGGATGAAGCACCCATATCTTCTGAATATCTTCAAGACAGTGTCTTGATATAGTTCTGATTCTCTAACGTTAACCCTTTCTCTTCCCTGCAGGACGCACGATTTGCCACACCAGCCCCCTCTCAGCCCTCCTGAGCCCCCTGGGAGAAGTGAACAATTTGCCCCTCTATCCGAATCACATCCCCACCAGCCTCTTGCAAAAATGCTTGCTGACCGCCGGATCGGCCTTTATGTCTCTCTACAATCCCTATCGTCACGGTGAGCTATGGGGTTGTGGTTTTTGCGGCAACTTTGAAGATCTCCACGCACACATATCCCAGCTACCTGCCCTGATGGTTTACAGCCTGGTCTAGTTATATTCTGTACAGATAGTCGTCCGTTTACAATCACAAAATGCTAAGCAAGAGAGCTAAGTGAGCAGCGGACGGTTTTACTGCGCTGTTCTCGCCTTCTCTCCACTCTCGGTGTTCGAGGATCAGGAGGGAGTGGTCCTTGCTCGTCGCCTGAGCTCTGTCTCTCATGTTCGCTGCTTAGCCTTTCTTGGACATCCTGTCCCCCTTCCTCCCTGGCTATAAACCACCCAAAACCTGAAAGGCCCTGCCTGCTTCTTCCCATTTCCCTCCGAAGCCAACATTCCGATTTCCCTCAGCTCCATTTCCAGCTCGTCTTCCTCTGCAGATTCAGGCTCTTGACGGGGGCATGACAAGCACTATGAAGCGGTATATAAGTCTAAGTGCTATTGGTATTACGGCTGCGTTGTTATCACTCTTTCTCCTTTTCCTTCCTTCCTTCCTTCCTTCTTCCAGATATGATCGCTGTCCTTGGAGAGACAACGGGTCCAATAGCTTTACAGAATCTCTGGGAACAGATGAAGAGGGATCCAGAAGGAAGACTGGTCCTACTGTAAGTGAAGCCCCTTTTCTTTTAGCCTGCAGCCTGGACAAATGAATGATTTTGAGGAGATAAATCTAAAGCCCCACCTGTGTGAATTAATGAACACATTTTCACTACAGGTAGTCATAGACTACCTGTATGAATGAATGAATGAATGAATGAATGAATGAATGAATGAATGAATGAATGAATGAATGAATGAATTTATTGATTGATTGATTGATTGATTGATTGATTGATTGAATTTCTACACAGCCCTTCTCCCAAAGGACTCAGGGCGGTGAACAGATTAAGATTTCATATACATATAAATATATTTTATAAACAGTAAATAATAAATTGAGTCAACTTGGTGTATCTACATATATCTACATCTAAATATATACCATGTTTCCTCGAAAATAAGACCCTGTCTTATATTTTTTTGAACCCTGAAATAAGCGCTTGGCCTTATTTTCAGGGAAATCTTATTATTTTGGGGCGCGTGGAGTAAGATGGGGCTCCTCTTGCCGTCTTACCTGATTTCCAACTCTGCGTTTAAATATTTTCGGAGAGCGCTTATTTTAGCACATGCGCTCAAAAGGCTGATTGGGGATATTATCGGGATGTCTTATTTTTGGGGAAACAGGGTATGTATTAGTATAGATCTATTTCAAGCCATTTAGCTCTCATCAGCTCCCTCCCACATGCTGGGGTAGACCAGGTGTCTCAATAGGAAAACACTTAATAGCTTGAAATAGATCTATTCTAGCCTCCCTTTATTTCTTTATCAGCGAAATATAAATTTGGTATAAAATGGTTTGTCTGGTTGCCAGAATGAAAAGAAGGAAAAAAAAACCCAGAAAGTAGTGAATGTGATTTCACTCAACCAGGGTTTGCAGAAACATCTTGGCTACGTAGGAAAAACCTGGCTTAAAGAAACACACACACACACACACACATACATATATATGGGGGGAGAGAGAGAGAGAGAGAGAGTTACAGAGGTGATAGCTCAATGGCTAAGACGTTGAACTTATCGATCGAAAGGTTGGCAGTTCAGCGGTTCGAATCCCTAGCGCCGCGTAACGGGGCGAGCTCCCGTGACTTGTCCCAGCTTCTGCCAACCTAGCAGTTCGAAAGCAGATTAAAAAAAATGCAAGTAGAAAAATAGGGACCACCTTTGGTGGGAAGGTCACAGCGTTCCGTGTGCCTTTGGCATTGTATCATGCCAGCCACATGACCATGGATACTTCTTTGGACAGTGCTGGCTCTTCGGCTTTGAACTTCGTGGGGCTTTGCCAGGAGATGACTGGCCCCTCCCATAAAGCTTAAAAGAGAAACAAAGGCACTTGGGGCCTTTTTGCAGGAGAACAACATTGCTAACTCTGTTTCCAGTCGGCATCTCGCTTGTTTCTGAACTTCGTGGGGCTTTGCCAAGTAAGGCCTTTGGCAGGGTGTCAAAGAAGACAAAGGTTGGTGATTATCCCGAAGGACTTCTTCCGAAGGACTTGTTTTGCAACTAATTGGGACTCAGCTGGGAATGAACATAATTCTCAGCTGTTACAATAAAATGGGTAATTGTGTAGTGTAATGACTCAGTAAGCCTAGGTCACAACAGTTAGATAGAACCATCCAGTAGTGGGATTCAGAATTTTTTACTACTGGTTCTGTGGGCATGGTTTTGTGGGCGTGGCTTGGTGGGTGTGGCAGGGAAAGGATACTATAAAATCTCCATTCCCTCCCCACTCCAGGGGAAGGATACTGCAAAATCCCCATTTCCTCCCGATCAGCTGGGACTCGGGAGGCAGAGAATAGATGGGGGTTCGGGCTAGTCAGAATTTTTACTACCGGTTCTCCGAACTAGTCAAAATTTCCGCTACCAGTTTGCCAGAACTGGTTAGAATCTGCTGAAACCCACCTCTGGAACCATCCCAAAAGATGATACCCACCTTCCACTGTGTATTCAGTGTCCGCTTTTACGAGCTGAGCTGCTGCCTTCAATTCCGTTGGTTTCCTTCGCAGAGAACGGCCTCGGATCCGCCTTTCTACCCTGGATGTAGCTGGACTTCGGGGGCTTCCCGACGGGACCTTCGGCCGAGAATACATTCGTTTTTTGGATAATAATGTGGGTACCGTGACAGCTTTCGAAGAGCGTTTGTCCTACGAATTATTGTGAATTTCTATTTTCGTTTGCAAAGCTAATGGGGGGGGGGGTCTTTGGTGCCCTCTGATCTTGATTGTTTTCTTGCAGGCATCTCATGACCCAACTAGGGAACATCATCAGTGCTAGAAGAGAGGGGGTGGATTTTTCTCTCTCTCCCCCTTCTGGCACTAGTGAAGTTACCTAGTTGGGCAATGAAACTTCAATGAAACTTCTGCTGGGGAAAAAAACCAGCTCAGAGAGACATCCGAAAGGTCGGGGACCCCTGATCTCGAGGGCATCTGGGTGCTGGCTTCTGGTTTAAACATCAGCAGAAGAGTTCTCCCATCTTCCCTGGCCCATCGATGGCTCCTTTGAATACTGGGTATTGGGAATAATAATAATAATAATAATAATAATAATAATAATAATAATAATAATAATAATAATAATAATAGTTTAAAATTCTATGCCACCCAACTCTCAACCACTCTGGGTGGCTCACAACGGTCAAAGAAAGAAATTGCCATAAAATCACACCGAGGCACCTTCACTTTTGTCCATAGCTTAGGGCCAGGGGTGGGCTTAAAAATTTTTAGCAACGGGTTCTCTGCCCAGTTGCTGGGTAGGCGTGGCCATGGTAGGCGTGTCCTAGTCAACCTCCTGCACCACAGCGGGGGTGTGGGGTTTGCCCTCCCCAGGCTCTGGGGGCTTTTCTTGAGCCTCCGGGAGGGTGAAAACGGCCTCCCCAGGCGCCAAAGGCCCATTTCCGGCCTTCCCAAACTTCCGGTATTCTCATTTTCTGCCGTCCGCTCCCCTCCATGTATCCAAAATGGGCTGCATGGGGATTCCCGGGAGGGGAGGGATGGGCGGGGCCAGCCAGGAAGTGAGATTTGGGGGTTCTCCGAACCACACAGAATCTTAGCTAGAGGTTCTCCCGAACCCCTGCGATCCCCCCCAGCAGCCCCACCCCTGGCTAGGCCTTCCCTATCTAGGAAATTTAATATTTGCTTTTCATTGCTTTTTAATTTCCCGACGGGCAGAGGGTTTCTCCAGACACGAGGATGCCAGCCCGGTTCATAGACGACGAAGATCTGGCCTACGTCATCCAGCGGTACCGGGAAGTCCACGATCTGCTTCACACCCTCCTCGGCATGCCTACCAACATGCTTGGTGAGTTGTCTTAACAGCCAGAGGGGGTACGTCTTGCGGTCTTCATGCCATCATGGGGGATCGGAGAGGCCTAAGCCGCAGGGGCGCGAGAGGCAGGAGCTGAGAAGGATCACGTTCCTGCTTGAGATCGATGTTCACCAAAACTGGAAAATGAGTCCGGGGCTGGATTAAAATTCTTGGTCTGGTGGTGATTTTCATTTGCAGAAGGAGGCTTTCCAGAGAAAGGTTTTATTGTGTCACTATTCTGGAAATGTCAGTCATCTGCCCTCTATTAACCCGTTCTACTTCTTCCAATTGTTATCAAAATCTTTGGATCTTCCCATTTCTTTGTCTTCTCTTTCCCCTTTCCTGTCTTTTCCTGTCCTTTCCTTTCTGTTCCTTTCCTTTCCTTCCCCTCATTTCCAATTCCTTCCTTTCTTCCTTCAATTCATCCTTTCTTTTCCTCCGTCTTATTTCCAACTCCTTCCTTCCTTCATTTTTCCTTTCCTTACCTCCGTCTCATTTCTAACTCCTTTCTTCCTTCCACTCAGGATAGCTCCCGACCTCCTCTCCTTTCGCCGCGAATTGAAGACGTGGTTTTCCCACCAAATAACCTGATCCGTTGGGGGTAGCACAATGCAATAATTTTAATTATGGTTTTATTGGGGATTTTAATTTGTATTGTGATTTGTATTGTTGAGCCGCCCTGAGTCCCTCAGGAGAATGGTGGCATATAAATCACAATAAAATAATAAAATAAAATAAAATAATAAAATAAAATAATAAAATAAAATAATAAAATAATAAAATAAAATAAAATAAAATAAAATAAAATAAAATAAAATAAAATAAAATAAAATAAAATAAAATAAAATAATGAAATGAAATGAAATGAAATGAAATGAAATGAAATAATGAAATGAAATGAAATGAAATGAAATAATAATAATGAAATGAAATGAAATGAAATGAAATGAAATGAAATGAAATGAAATAAAATAAATAAAATAATAAAATAAAATAAATAAAATAAAATAAAATAAATAAAATAAATAAAATAAAATAAAATAAAATAAAATAAAATAATAAAATAAAATAAAATAAAATAATAAAATAAAATAAAATAAAATAAAATTAAATTAAATTAAATTAAATTAAATTAAATAAATAAAATAAAATAAAATAAAATAAAATAAAATAAAATAAAATAAAATAAAATAAAAATAATAAATAAAATAAAATAAAATAAAAATAATAAAAATAATAAAAATAATAATAAAATTAAATAATAAATATAAATAAATATAAAATATAAAATATAAAATAAAATCATTCATTCATTTTTCCTTTCCTTTCCTCCGTCTCATTTCCAATTCCTTCCTTCCTTTTTTCTTTCCTTTCCAACCCCTTCCTTCCTTCCTTTATTCCTTCATTTTTTTTTCCTTTCCTTTCCTTTTTCCTTTCCTTTCTCTTGTTTCCAACTCCTTCCATCTTCCCTTCCCTTTCCCTTTCCCCCTTTTTCCTTTCCTTTCCTCCTCCCTCCTCCTCCTCCACTTCATTCCTTCTGGAAACATCCGGCCTCCATGCCATTCAAACAGGTGACTGAATGACCTTCCTCCTTTAATTCCCAATGAGTGTATGAACGATGTAGCTTTATAATTGCTCCAGCCGCAGGAGCTGTTCACCCTTCCCTTTTGAAAAGAAAAAAAAAACTGCTGATGGACCGCAGATAACGCGGGGCCGAGGGTGTTGAAATTCGGGCACAGCCACCTTTAGCCTATTTTCGGGCTCTGCCCAGGGTTGTGATTCACTGGGATTTTTCCAAGCAAAAAACAAAACAAAAAAAGTCCATGTTGCTTTTCCAAACCACCTTTTAAGCAATCCAGGCTGAGTGTGAAGCAACCAATCTTTAAAGTGCATTTTTAAAGTGTTGGAGAGGATGAATCACCCCCTGGTCTGGCCTTATTTTTAGATCAACGGGGGCTGAGAATTTTGCCCTTCTACACACATTCCCTTTCTCTTTCCATTAGGGGGGCATTTTCCTCTGGAAACCCCCCACCCCCAATTTCGTTTCTCCCTGGATCAAGAAAATTCAGCCACTTAAGAGACCAATCTTCTAAGGCAGGAGTCTCCAACCTTGGCAACTTTAAGACTTGTGGACTTCAGCTCCCAGAATTCCTCAGCCAGCTTTGCTGACTCGTGGACTTCAGCTCCCAGAATTCCTCAGCCAGCTTTGCTGACTCGTGGACTTCAGATCCCAGAATTCCTCAGCCAGCTTTGTTGACTCGTGGACTTCAGATCCCAGAATTCCTCAGCCAGCTTTGTTGACTCATGGATTTCAGATCCCAGAATTCCTCAGCCAGCTTTGCTGACTCGTGGACTTCAACTTCCAGAATTCCTCAGCATGGACTTCAGCTCCCAGAATTCTTCAGCCAGCTTTGCTGACTCGTGGAGTTCAGTTCCCAGAATTCCTCAGCCAGCTTTGTTGACTTGTGGACTTCAACTCCCAGAATTCCTCAGCCAGCTTTGCTGACTCG
Organism: Coluber constrictor foxii; assembly: GCA_038048745.1. NCBI lineage: Eukaryota > Metazoa > Chordata > Lepidosauria > Squamata > Colubridae > Coluber > Coluber constrictor. Next base: position 6,528,915 of record CM075968.1, read on the forward strand.
TGGGCTTCAGCTCCCAGAATTCTTCAGCGTGGACTTCAGCTCCCAGAATTCTTCAGCCAGCTTTGCTGACTCGTGGACTTCAACTCCCAGAATTCCTCAGCCAGCTTTGCTGACTCGTGGAGTTCAGCTCCCAGAAATTCCTCAGCCAGATGTTTTTCTTCCTGTGCTGGGTGCAAGCCACGTTTCTCTAAGTCTCTAATGGCTCCTCCGAGATGGCTCTCTGATTTTCTTGCTTCTCTGATGCTCTTTCTTAGGGGAAGTGGTGGTCAAGTGGTTTGAGGCTGTTCAGACTGGCCTGCCCATGTGCATTCTGGGAGCCCTCTTCGGTCCTTTACGCCTAAATACCAGGTCAGTCGACTCTCGTTTTATCAACGCAAGCTTGGTGGCTGGCGTATCTTCTAATTTAAATCCTGGCCCTGATACCCATTGATACACACACACACCCGTTGCAATAGTGAAACTTTTATCCTTGCTTGATCAATTGGATTTGCTAATTTGCTCCTTGAAAATTATCGCCTTGCCTTTTGCAAAGTGTCAGCAGCTGCCCTAATTTCTAATTATTGTTTTTGGCTTAATCTTAAAAAAAAAATAATCTGAGATGTTTAAAAGGGTGCACGAAAGATAGGATTTGCAAAAGTCTTACAAAGAGCTTGGTTTTGGTCCAAAAACATCCTTAATAAGGAATATCCCCAATATATGAAGAAGTTTTGTGAATTCTTTTCTCTCGGGAGTTTCTGCAGCTGTATGATTCACGCAAAAAGCATAAGAATTTTATCGGGTACTTCTTTGTTAACAGCGGGTGAAAACTCCTTTGTAAGATCGTAGCAGTTATGCAGTCCGTGGAAAAATTCAGTTAGAGGAAAGGATATTGTGTGATGTTTTTTAAAACTATCCACGCCTAAAAACAACCTGGGGAAATAGACTAGAGAAATATAACCTTCATCCGATGCCTAAATTTTAATACAGGGCTTTGTTAAATCGCTAGGATTAAATTGGATTAAACAAGGCACCACCTGTTAAGGCAACTTTATATAGGTCGGCTCTCCAGAAGCGAAGAAAACCTTTTGAGTCTCAAAAGGCAGCAGCTTTTTAATCTTTCTATTTTCTACTTCCCCCCCCCCTTTCTATTTTAAATAAATAAAATAAATCGTTTTCCCGTTTTTATTTCCTTCCTTTTCCTCCCCCCAGAAAGTGGCACCTTTTGACCGCGGAGCTCATCCCGTGGGCCGTCGAGAGCGGACAAAACGCAACCTGCATCTTGAATTTTTATTACGAGAAACGTTGGGAGCAAACGGTAGAATCGCTTCGCCGTGAAATCGGCATTTTGCCGCCTCCTGGGATTCAGGTTTGAGCTTCCACGCCTGAAACACGAGACCACCAGACGGAATCAACCGTCCGCTTTCAGAATTAAATTCTGGAAATTAAACCCTCCGGCGAAGCTTAGGGTGTTTTGGGACTCCGTCGTCATCATCAGTGGCCCCGTCCCCAACTTCTTATTCGGCCTGTAAAACTATTAAAAGAAAGTTTAAAAGGAGGGGGTAAAAACAGCATCCACGCAAAACCCAGAAATATTGCAACTTGGCAAATAAAAAAATGGAGAAAATATTGATGTTTACCCTTTGCGGGGAAAGATTGAAACGATGAAAGCAGCTGTCGAAATTAGATCTCAGCTCCTAAGATACGTAGAGGGGTTTTGTTTGTTTGTTTTTACGGCTGAGTTTTCACAAGCCATAAATGGATAACGTCTCTTAGGATGTTGTTCGTTCTCGCAAGCACCCTTTGTGGATTTGGATCGGAGGATGCCCTTCAAAGCCTCACCTCAACATCACCAGAGGTGGTATTTAGCCAGACTGGCTAAATACCAGAAATACCACAGAAAAGAAAACACCGGGAGTCACAAAACTCTTCCCGTGCCTGACTATTTCTTGAGCGGCCGCAAAACTAGCATCTGTAGTTGAATTAAATGTTCTGTTTTCTTCTCAAACTTTTCTTTTCTTGGATTTATCCATAAGTGAATGCCATCCCTGCCTCCAATCCATCGATCCTGAATCTTTTCCAATGATTTTCATCCCTTCGTGTCGCTCAAACTCCAGTGAAGATTTATTTTGATGTCCAGCCTAGAAAAGGATAGAAAATGATCTTATTTCTGCCTTGACTTGTTTACAAGAAATCCCCTCCATAGAGCAGATGGAAGTGATAAATTGGATTACATAAGCCCTTGTATCACAGGGCAGGTACGAATACGCAGAGCTAATCACCTGCGTCTGAGCACGGGTGTATTTTCTCTTTACATTCTCGATAGGGTGGCGGTACTCCGTAGATTTTTATCTTACGTTCCAAGGTTTACGGTTCCTTTAAAATACCCTGTGTGTCCCAAACCTTCTTCTTAAATATCTTTATATATGGTTTCTCAGTCCGGTTTTTAAATAAAGTTTGCGAAGTGGTTTCTGTGTTTTTAAACTCTGGTTTGTACTTGCCCGATTCAGACAACCGTACTTAAGCCAACAACATGGCTTGTTAGTTGCGAATCGTTCAGCATTGGTGCTTCGTTCGACAAACCGTGGTTTAATAAATAATGGGCTAAGCATTGTGAGCACAACGTCCCGTTTTGTTACAAACGATCTTGCTAACCGTGGTTTATAGTCATGGGAAATATATCTCTATATATATTTTACAGGCATTATAGATTGTCTAAATTCAAACACCAGGCTAAAAAAAAAAAACGAGTTGGAAGCCAGCCATGGTGGCTTGTAATCCTTGCTTGTACGATTCTGTTACGTTTTGAGGAATTCAGCCAATTGGGGTTTATTTAGCAACCAACTTTTTTAAAAAAATTAGATTTATATGCCGCCCTTCTCTGGAGACTCAGGGCAGCTTACAATGCGTTAAGCAACAGCCTTCATACTTTTGCATATTTTATACAAAGTCAGCTTATTGCCCCCACAAACTGGGTCCTCAATTTACCCACCTTAGAAAGGATGGAAGGCTGAGTCGACCTTGAGCTTGGTGAGATTCGAACTTGCAATAATTGCAGACAGCTGAATGTTAATAACAGTCTTTTTAGTCTGCTGAGCTATCCAGGCTCTAACTTTGGCTTTGTGGGACAAAGATAACTTTATTGTAATAAATATTTTGGTGAGCGTGAGAAAGAGAAGCGCATTTTTTCCCCTGGGAGAATGAATACAACGTTTAGGTATTCCAGTCAGGAAGGAATCTTATTATATATTCCTATCTTAGATAAGGTTTAAAAAAAAACAACTATGCAAAATACTTGAACATAAGGGCCATAATTAGAACAATTAACCAGTGGAACAACTTGCCTCCAGAAGTTGTGAATGCTCCCAACACTGGAAGTTCTTAAGAAGAGGTTGGACAACCATTTGTCTGAAGTGGTGGAGGGTTTCCTGCCTAAGCAGGGGGTTGGACTAGATGACCTCTAAAGTCCCTTCCAACTCTGTTATTCTGAATTACACGGAAGTAGGTTGGTAGCTATGAAATTTCCCCTTCCTTATAGTAAAAGAAATGACAGATAATCCTCAATTTATGACCACAATTGAGCTTAGGATTTATGTTGCTAAGGGAGGGATCTATTGAGCGAGCTTTGCCCCGTTTTACGACTGTCCTCGCCACGTTCGTTCAGCGAATCCCCCGCACTTGTTAAATCAGTAACTCGGTTGTTAAGGGAATCTGGCTTCTCCATTGAATTGGCTCGTCAGAAGGTCGCAAAAAGAGGATCGTGTGACTTCGGGGTACAAGACAGTAAGTATGAACCAGTTGTCAGGTATCCAAATGAAAGTCACGTCACCGCGGGGATGCTGCAACGGTCATAAGTGTGAAAAACGGCCGTAAGTTCCTTTTTTTAATGCCGTTGAACGGTCACTAAATGTAACTGTTGTAAGTCCAGGGCTCCCCGTATTTACTTTTTAACCCAGCCAGCGTGCAGAAGTAGTTTGGTGCCCTCTTGTTCCCGATGACAGCTGCTCCTCACCCCCACCCCCACCACCTCAATACCCGTCCTTCCGATTTTCTCTTTTTTCTGACCCCACCAAATGCAATTTTTAGGGCCTTTCTTCGGTGGGGGGGAGTGTGTCTCCTCCCCCTCCCCTCATTCAACTTCCTAGAGCAGGGGTCTGCAACCGTAAACACTCAAAAGAGCCATTTGGACCCGTTTCCCACAGAAAAGAAAACACCGGGAGCCACAAAACCTGGGTGGGCGTGGCCAACTAAATGTCACTCACTTCCACCAGTCACATGACCCGCTCCCCAGCCACGCTTACCCAGCCAGTCATTAGGGCAGAGAACCAGTTGTTAAAAAACACTGGGAATCACAAAACCCTTTTGACATCTCTCCCTCTCATCTCTCTCTATCTCTTTATGTCTTTCTCTCTCTCTCCCTCTCTGTATCTCTCTGCCTCTACCTTAGCTGCTTCTCCATCATCCGCCATCGCCCTTACCTTCTCAGGCCAGGCGAGGAGTGACTGGGAGAGGAGGGTGAGGGCGAGGGGTGGGGCCAGCCAGTGGTGGGATCACCCGACGGAGCCACAGTAGAAGGCCCAAAGAGCCGCATATAGCTCCGGAGCTACAGGTTGCTGACCCCTGTCCTAGAGACTGCCCATGTCTCCCCATCACCTGGGGTCCCTTCTCATGCTGGGGAAGGAGGCGATTAAAGGCCTGGAGACTAAACCATAGGAAGAACGGTTGCAGGATTTGGATAGAAAAGAAGGACTGGGGGAGGGGAGGGCATGAGAGCAAAGCAATAAGACTTCTATCCCGCTGCACAGCCCTCTCTAAGCGGTTTACAGAGTCAGCCTGTTGTCCCCAACGATCTGGGCTCTCGTTTTACTGACCTTGGAAGGACGGAAGGCTGAGTCAACCTTTAGGAGGGAGGGAGGGAGGGAGGGAGGAAGGAAGGAAGGAAGGAAGGGTGAAATCAGGAGGAAGGAAGGAGGGAGGGAGGGAGGGAAGGAAGGAAGGAAGGAAGGAAGGAAGGAAGGAAAGAAAGAAGGAAGGAAAGGTGAAATGAAGGAAGGAAGGGTGAAATCAGGAGAAGGAAGGAAGAAAAAAGGAAGGAAAGGTGAAATGAAGGAAGGAAGGAAGGAAGGAAGGAAGGAAGGAAGGAAGGAAGGAAGGAAAGGTGAAATGAAGGAAGGAACGAAAGGTGAAATGAGGAGGAAGGAAGGAAAGAAAGAAGGAAGGAAAGAAGGAAGAAAGGAAGGAAAGAAAGGTGAAATCAGGAGGAGGAAGGAAGGAAGGAAAGAAAGAAGGAAGGACAGGTGAAATGAGAAGGAAGGAAGGAAGGAAGGAAGGAAAGGTGAAATCAGAGAAGGAGGAAGGAAGGAAGGAAAGGTGAAATCAGAGGAGGAGGTAAGAAGGAAGGAAGGAAGGAAGGAAGATAGCAATAGCACTTAGACTTATATGCCCCTTTATAGGGCTTTCCAGCCCTCTCTAAGCGGTTTACAGAGTCAGCCTCTTGCTCCCAACAATCATTTGACCCACCTCGGAAGGCCGGAAAGCTGAGTCACCCTTGAGCCTGGTGAGATTCGAACTGCCCAATTGCAGGCAGCCGGCAGTCCGCAGAAGGAGCCTGCAGTACCGCACTCTAACCACTGCGCCACCGAGGCTCACTTGATAGCTATCTCCCAGTCTCTGAGGGGCTGCCCCAAAGAAGAGGGGGTCAAGCTATTCTCCAAAGCCCCTGAGGGCAGGACAAGAAGCAATGGGTGGAAACTCATCCTGGAGAGAAACAACCTGGAATTAAGGAGAAACTTCCTAACAGCGAGTGACAATGAATCAGTGGAACGGCTTGCCACTAGAAGTTGTGGATCCACTGGAAGTTTTTTCAGAAGGGACTAGATGGCCACTTGCCTGAAACGGTATAGGATCTCTTGCTTGAACAGGGGGCTGGACTAGAAGACCTCCCAAGGTCCCTTCCAGCCCGATTCTGATTCTGATTTGGGCGGGCGCCCGGCTGGCGTAATGCAACCCACCTGGTCTTTTTTGGGGGGGTGGGGGGAGGCGAAAGGGAGGAAGGGGAACAAAGGAAAGAAAACGGGGGTGATCCGAAGGACTCACTTCCCTCCTCTCTCTCCTTTCCCCGTCCCGTGAGAAAGCGCGCAGGCGTGGAAGAAAACTTTTCCAAAACTTTTCTTTTCTTTTTTTTTTCTCCTCCCAAAAAGTTCTTTCCAAAAGCGGCTCTTTTTTCTTTCTTTCTTTCTTTCTTTCTCTCTCTCTCCTTTTTTTTTTAAACGCTGCCACAAAAAAAGGGGGGGGGAGAAAAAAAATGCGACTCTGGTGGGACTCGAACCCACAACCTTTGAATGACTCCGTCCCGTCATTGATCTAGAAGTCCAATGCGCTATCCATTGCGCCACAGAGCCCTACGCGTTCTCGCAGCGCAGCCTGCCCGCCCTCTGCTCCGGCCCATAAGCCCCGGCGGAGCTGCTTTCCACCCCGTTCCCTATCCGGCCCTCGCTTTGCATTGGCCTCGCCGGAGTGGGCTGGGTTGGGCTGGGGGGGGCGTCCGCGGGGAGCAGCGCCGCCCGCGCCCCCCTCCTCTTTTGCAGAAGGAGGGTCTCCCCCGACTCCAAAGGCGCGTCCCCCTCCCCTCCCTTGCTTTTCGCTTGCCACTTGGCGGATAGTTTTGCATTCTGCGTTGCACGGGTGCAAAGCTCTGGGTGGGGGTCTTTGGGGAGGGGGCTTCTCTTCCCCCTCCTTCTCCCGTGCCATTCTGCAGCGCCCCGCCAACTCCGGAACAATTTGCAGAGAGGGACAGAGAGAAAGAAAGAAAGAGAGAGAGAGAAGGAAGGAGAGAAGGAAGGAGAGAAGGGAGAGAAGGAAGGAGAGAAGGGAGGGAGAGAGAGAAAGAATGGGGGAGGGGGGAGAGAGAAAGAAAGAGGAGAGAGAAAGGAAAGAAAGAGAGAGAGAGTAGGGGGGGAGAGAGAAAGAAAGGAGAGAAAGAAAGAGGAGAGAGAAAGAAAGAAAGGAGAGAGAATAGGGGGAGAGAGAGAAAGAAAGAAAGAGGAGAGAGAAAGAAAGAAAGAATGAAAGAACGAATGAAAGAAAGAAAGAAAGAAGAGAGAGAAAGAGAGAGGAAGGAAGGAAGATGAGAGAGAGAGGGAGGGAGAGAGAGAGAATGGGGGACGAGGGAGAGGGGAGAGAGAAAGAAAGGGGAGAGAGAGAAGGAAAGAGAGAGAGAGTAGGGGGAGAGAGAGAGAAAGGAGAGAAAGAAAGAGGAGAGAGAAGGAAAGAAAGGAGAGAGAATAGGGGGGAGAGAGAAAGAAAGAAAGAGGAGAGAGAAAGAAAGAAAGAAATGAGAGAGAGAGAGAGAATGGGGGAGAGAGAAAGAAAGAGAGAGGGAGGGAGAGAGAGCAAGGAAAGAGAGAGGGAGAAAGATAGCGAGCAAGAGAAAGAAAGAAAGAAACAGAAAAAGGAGAGAGGGAGAGAGGAAAAAGAAAGAAAGAAAGGAGAGAGAGAAGAAAAGAGAGAACGAAAGGAGAGAGAAAGAAAGAAAGAGGGGAGAGAGGGAATAGGGGGAGAGAGAGGAAAGAGAGTGGGAGAAAGAGCGAGCGAGAGAAAGAAAGAAGGAAAGAAAGAAAGAAAGAAAAAGGAGAGGGAGAGGAAAGAGAAAGAAAGAAAAAAAGAAAAAAAGAAAGAAAGAAAGAAAGAAAGGAGAGAGAGAAAGAAAGGAGAGAAAGAATAGGGGAGAGAGGGAAGAGAGAGAGAGAAAGAAAGAAAGAAAGAAAGAAAGAAAAAGGAGAGTGGGAGAAAGAAAGGAGGGAGAGAGAGAGAGAGAGAGAGAAGAAACGGAGCGATCCAATCTCCCCCCCCCCCCCCCCAAGAGCCCCCCTCCCCATCCACCCCCTTTTTCCACCAGGGTCCCGTGGCTGGGAACGCCGGGAGGGACTACAACTCCCGCCGCGCCTTGCGGGAGAAGGCGAGTCCGCGGGCGCCCCCTGGAGGCTCCTCTGGGCTCCGCCAGCGCCGAGAGAGAGAGAGAGAGCGGAGCGGCTTTTCCAGCATCCCTTCGGCGGCGGCTTCGGAATTACGCCTCCTCCGCACTCCCTTGGCTGCCCTTCGCATGGGGAAGGCTGGGCCAGGCAGGTGCAAGCCGGGACGGGAAGGGAAGAAACGCCGGTGGCTCAGCAGATTTGGGCTTTGCCAGCAGCTGTTGCTGGAGGAGGAGGAGGAGGAGGAGGAAGAAGCGCCCGATCCTGTGCTTGCCACGCAGGGGCTGGATCGCAACCCCTTCTCTTCCAAAGGGATGCGGGGAACGCCCGAGCCTGGTTGCAGGTGGGTGATGGGGCAGGGCGCAGGGAGGGGGGATCCCTGCTGAAGGGGGTACATGATCATGGGGGACAAAAAGAGGAGGGGGATGCACCCCTCCCTTCAAGCCCCCCACCCACCCATCCGTTCCACCCACCCTCTGCTATCTTCTCCTCCCTTCCTCCAATTAAATGCACCGTCTGGAAATAGGAGCCAAGATTGTGGGGTGGGGGGAGGAGAGAGAAGAGGTCCCCCCCTCCCTCCCTCTTAGGAATTGGGGAGGGGGGCATAATCCAGTGGTTCCCCCCCCCCCTCCTGCCCTTCCAGCCTTATTCTTCATCTCAAAAGAAACGAGACTCTCCTTTCAGGCTTGGGAAGGGGGGGTTGTATTCTCCATCAGCCCCCCTCCTCAATGAGGGCCCAGGTGGGGTGGGGGTGTCCACCAGACCCAGCCCAAAGGGGGGGGGGCAAGTGAAGAATGCAACCCCCCACCGCCCTTTTCCAAGCATTGCAGCAAAATCCTGGCCCATCCGATTGCCATAATTTACTCAGAAGTAACCCCCCCCCCAAATTGGGATGACTATAGGAGGGGGGGACTCTTCCAGTCCTCTTACGGTGTCCGTGAGCTGACGCCCCGCATTGGCCTGTTTGCATGCCAACTGCAATAGGCAAACGAGTGTCTTTGTGGGCGCGAGTTAATAATAATGCCATCCACAACAAGATTCGGTGAAAGGGGAGGAATAGGATGAGGAATGGGGAGCGCCTTTCCCCACCCACCCTAATGGGTTTAAATCATCTTTAAGCCACCGAGAGCATCAAACGTGCGGATCAGACAGCTGGACGAGGCTCTTCTCCGCCCCTGCGGTAGAAAATGCGGGGTGAGATTGCAAAATAGACACCCCCCCCCCAAAAAAACCCCCCTGCCTTGCCAGCTTTTACTCCGCGGCCTGGACTACAAAGCCCATCGCCTTCCAGCCTCCTAGTTAGAGAAAGAGGTCGGTATGAATGTTTACAGTTATAAAACAGTTGCCCTGGATTTATTCTGTCTGCATCGGCTTCGGTGCCTGACTTAGAATGATTGAATAACAGGGTTGAAAAGGGGACCTCAGAGGGCATCTAGTCCAACCCCCTGCTCCAGTTTCTCCTTGAAAACCTCCGGCGACTTAAAATGGATATTTCCCTCTCTCCCTTTCCCCCCCCCCCAACAATGATTTCTTTTTAAAAAAATAATAATTGGCACAATGCAAGGAGTCGGAAGGTCTTAGGCAACATGCTTCAATATTTCAAATCACGTTTTACAAGTTTTCTGGGCCATTCCGCCTCTCATGTTTCCGATTTTTCCGCCTGTTGGAAGGTAAAACTTTGCTCCGGCTTTGGCAAGGTCAGAGAGAGAAGGGGGGGTTGGGTTGGGGTTTTTCTTCCTTCTTATTTGGCGATGTGATGATGGCAGGTAAAACGGTCATAAGTTTTTTTTTAAAAGCCTCTGGAAATATCTCCTAAGATTTTTTTCCTGGTGAATTCATGGATAAACCAACATTATTTTTGAGGTTAGGCAATGCTAAAACTTTTGGACCCAGTTTGAATCGGGGGTCAAACTTGGTTCTACCTGGTGGGTTTCAAATGTTTTGGGGTAACCTGTAATCGGGATCAAACTTGACTCTGCCTGGTGGATTTCAAAAGTTTTGGGGTAACAGGAAATTGGGATCAAACTTAACTCTGCCTGGTGAATTTCAAAAGTTTAAAAGCCTCTGGAAATATCTCCTAAGATTTTTTCCTGGTGAATTCATGGATAAACCAACATTATTTTTGAGGTTAGGCAATGCTAAAACTTTTGGACCCAGTTTGAATCGGGGGTCAAACTTGGTTCTACCTGGTGGGTTTCAAATGTTTTGGGGTAACCTGTAATCGGGATCAAACTTGACACTGACTGGTGGATTTAAAAAGTTTTGGGGTAACCCTGTCTGTGTGAAGAATTTAAGGTCTCGTTGAAAACGAGCAGTTGAGTGAATTCAGAAAACTTTAGCTCTGTTAAAGGGGTTAGAAGGTTGTGTGAACACACTGATAGTAAAAAACGGTGATCCCGAAGATGGGTTGAGAGAGAGGGAAGGGAAATGCCATTACGCTGCTCGCTATTTTTAAAAAAAGATAATGCATTGATGAAGCATTTTAAAAGGGGGAACCGGCCTTCCTCGCGGTGAGCATGAAGCAAATCCAGTTATTGTGTTATTGTGCCATCAGAGTCGGTAGCGGTGAGGAGTTGGCAAGCTGTGTTGAGGGCATAATTTTCTGCTTAGCCAAGTAGAGAGCTTTATGGAAAGGCCCGCGGGAGGAGGGGGGAGGTAAGGTTGCCCAAGAGCGAAATGCCGCCGAAGGTGTGATGGGAAGGCCCAAGCATCTAATGTGGGAGAGAAGGGCACAGCCCCATTGTCAAAAGCGATCCTGGGAAAAAAATAAATAAATAAATAAAAAGATGCTTCAGCTGAAAAATGAGACGCCTGGTTAGCATATGCAAAGGAAGGAAGGCTCTGCTCACAATCCTTGAGCATATTCATGAAGATAGCAGCCGAGGACGTGGTTACCGATTAGATCCTGGGGTGGCCTTCAGGAAGGAAGTTTTGGAAGGTCCAGCAAAGGTGAGACACCAGCCCTGGGCAAACAGGTAAGAGAGAGAGAGTTCAAAACTCACTAGAGATGGTGGGAACCATAGAGACGGGAGGGTAGATATTAGAGGAAAAATCAAGGTCTCGGATGAGGAAAACTATCTTGAGGTTCCTCTTTCGGGGAGAGGGAAAGGAGTGATTTCTAACTGCCATCCTCCCAAATTTGGGTTCTCCCAAAGGTGCTTTTTTCAAAGGGCAACTGGGCTTTGGTTTTCCTTGAAGATGTTCCTCTTCTCATCCAAGAAGCTTCTTCAGTTCTCATCCGAGAAGCTTCTCATCCATCTTCTTGGATGAGAAGCGAAAGAAAGGAAGAAGAAAGTCCAGTTGCCTTCTGAAGAACTGAAGAAGCTTCTTGGATGAGAAGAGGAAAAATAGGAAAAATAAAAGTCCAGTTACCTTCTGAAGGACTGAAGATGTTTCTTCTCATCCTAGAACCTCCTTCAGTTCTCATCCAACAAGCTTCTTCCGTCAGAACTGAAGAAGCTTCTTGGTTGAGAAGTGAAATATCTTCAAGGATAAACAAAAACCAGTTGCCTTTGGGGAAAGAAGTTCTCAGTCCTGGTTGACTTTTGGGCCAACCAGGATTGAGAACGTCCGTAGAACATCAAGTTTGGATTGGCACATTTTTCCCAAATGGAGACATTTTTCCAATCGTTGAAGTTCCTGGGACAAAGAACCTTTATTTCTTTATTTATCTGTAACTTGGATTAGCCTGGAAACTTTTGTGGTTGAGATGTGAAATCAGAAGGTCCTTTTTCGATAGGAGAAATATTTTCTCTCTCTTGATTCCAGCAGACACAGGCTGAAATCTGTCATCTCTTTTTGGGGGGTTTGCAAATCCTTCTCTCCGTCACCCCAAGATGCCCTCTAGGGCAAAATCTTTTAATTATTTTTTTTCTCTTTTTTTTAGGGTGGGTGACACACATTTTTAGCTGGTGCTCTTCCTAGCTTTGCCAGCATGACTTAAATCCTGGTGCTTAATTCGTTTCTAGGACGTTTTGCCTTTTCTTAAAAACTTTTTCATCCTGTAAGGAACTTTTGACTTCCCTGTAAGGTGTGTGAGTTATAAGCTGGGAGACGGTGTAATTTTTATTTTCCCCAGTTTGAGGTTAATATGCTTATATATGTGTGTGTGTGTGTAGAGGGGGTTATATATGCATAATGGTTATCTTTTGAGAGCTGAATGCAACGAAAATTTATTTGAATGTGGGGGCAACCCACCACTGATTTCAAGTGACAATAAAGTTCTGTTCTGTTCTGTTCTGTTCTGTTCTGTTCTGTTCTGTTCTGTTCTATTCTATTCTATTCTATTCTATTCTATTCTATTCTATTCTATTCTATTCTATTCTATTCCATTCCATTCCATTCCATTCCATTCCATTCCACTCCACTCTACTCTACTCTACTCTACGCCTATCCTATTCTTTATTTCATTCTCTCTTCTCTTCTCTTCTCTTCTCTTCTCTTCTCTTCTCTTCCAGTCCAGTCCAGTCCAGTCCAGTCCAGTCCAGTCCAGTCCAGTCCTTATTCTATTCTATTCTTCTATTCTATTCTATTCTATTCTATTCTATTCTATTCTATTCTATTCTATTCTATTCTATTCTATTCTATTCTATTCTATTCTATTCTATATTCTATATTCTATATTCCATTCCATTCCATTCCATTCCATATTTTCTATTCTATTCTATTCTATTCTATTCTATTCTATTCTATTCTATTCTATTCTATTCTATTCTATTCTATTCTATTCTATTCTATTCTATTCTCCATTCCATTCCATATTTTCTGTTCTGTTCTGTTCTGTTCTGTTCTGTTCTGTTCTGTTCTGTTCTACTCTACTCTACTCTACTCTACTCTACTCTACTCTACTCTACTCTACTTTTTACCTTTTAGAATTAAACCTCTTCACCTCCCTGCTCTTTTCACAAACCACCCGAAGACTCATTATTTGAAAAATTCCACTTTAGGAAGAGAAAGTTGGATTCCCGCAGCGCTATTTCTTTAGGACGGGTACTGGAAAGCCTTCGAATTGTTTTACAGAGAAATGAACCGCCAATAAATGGACTGAAATGTTTTTATTAAGAATATACTGAAATGAATAATTATTAATTTAACTTAATTAACGTAATACTTTTAGTTAGTCTTTCAATTGATAGCGATATTTTTCTGCTGTCTGTGCCATTTTAAAATTTGCTGGCTGGGTTGAAGTCTCAACGTCCGACTTTAGAAAGTCTTTTAGAAAGTGTTTTAGAATAACAGAATCGGAAGGGACCTTGGAGGTCTTCTAGTCCAACCCCCTGCTTAGGCAGGAAACCCTACACCACTTCAGACAGATGGTTGTCCAACCTCTTCTTAAAAACTTCCAGTGTTGGAGCATTCACAACTTCTGGAGTCAAGTTGTTCCAGTGATTAATTGTTCTAACTGTCAGGAAATTCCTCCTTAGTTTTAGGTTGCTTCTCTCCTTGCTTAGTTTTCCATCCATCGCTTCTTGTCCTGCCCTCAGGTGCTTTGGAAAAGAGCTTGACTCCCTCTTCTTTGGGGCAGCCCCTGAGATACTGGAAGACTGCTCTCATGTCTCCCCTTGTCCTTCTTTTCCTTAAACTAGACACACCCAATTCCTGCAACCGTTCTTCATATGTTTTAGCCTCCAGTCCCCTAATCCTCTTTGTGGCTCTTCTCTGCACTCTCTCTAGAGTCTCCACATCCTTTTTTACATCGATTTTTGACATTTGACTTACTGGATTTGGTGTTGATATTCAGATAAGAAAGGTAGAATTGTATGCTGGGCCTGCTTTATTTAAAATAAGATTCTTTTGGCCTTGACTAAGTAAATAATAATGAGGCGTGGTGGCTAAGACGCTGAGCTTGTCAATCAAAAGGTCGGCAGTTCAACGGTTCAAATCCCTAGTGCTGCGTAACAGGGTGAGCTCCCGTTCCTTGTCCCATCTTCTGCAAACCTAGCAGTTCGAAAGCAGGTAAAAAATGCAAGTAGAAAAATAGGGACCCTCTTTGGTGGGAAGGGAACGGCATTCCGTGCGCCTTTGGCGTTGAGTCATGCCGGCCACATGACCACGGAGACGTCTTCGGACAGCGCTGGCTCTTCGGCTTTGAAACGGAGATGAGCACCGCCCCCTAGAGTCAGGAATGACTAGCACATATGTGCGAGGGGAACCTTTACCTTTTTAAGTAAATAATAGAGATGTGAGTATCTACCTTTCAGAAAATTGAAGCGAGCCCAGCTTGGGAGCAAAGGTTTAACCGCTGCTATTTTCTGATCCTCCTAAAGTTGGAAAGATCGATTCTAATCAATCTTTATTATCATCATAACCGGTATAAAGATTGGAGATAAACGTGACTATTTCAGAGATGACCAAACCAAGGAAAAACTCAAAGAGGGATCTTATCTTGCATAGCATCTCCCCTCATCAAAGAAAACCGGAGTCGTAATCATAATTAAAAGATTATTACATCGTAATAGCAGCTGTGGTGTCCTGAAATGCCTTTGGACTTTTGACCTAAATCTTTGGACTTTTTAAACTCTTTTTTTTTTTTAAATCAGGTGATGATCCTAACAGAGTTTTCTCTATTTGGGGAAAGCGAAGGGAAGAAAGAAGCGAAGGAAAAATTTTACCCATCGGAGGATTAACTACGATCGGGAGCCTGCATTTCTCACAGTACGTTGCACCCAATTAAATATGGGTTTGGTTTTTTTTTCCAAAATTAATTTAAGGAAGAAATGTAGCAAAGGCAGAGGAATTCATCCAGCTTAAAAGAAATATTTGCGCTGGATTTATTCTATCTGCATCGCTTCGGTGCCTTACTTAGGGTTGGGAAGGGACCTCAGAGATCCTCTAGTCGAACCCCAAACTGGATAAAGAGCTGTCCAGTTTCTTCTTGAAAACTTCCGGCGACTTAAAATGGGATTTTTTTCCCCCGTTTTTTTTTCTTTTTTCTTTTTCCTTCCTTCCTTTTTCTTTCAGGCCAATATGATGCGTTGGGTGAGCCTTCTTTCGTTCTCCGTCATTTTCCGGCTGTTTTTCGACCTGCCTTGGGTTCAGGTTGTGCCGGCCCTTTTCATATTCTACTTGGGCTCCGGTGGATGGAAATTCCTCCGCATTTTCGCCAAGACCATCAAACGTGATGCTACGTAAGTCACGCTGTTTCTTCCTTCCTTCCTTTCCCTTTGGATACTAGGAGGCCTCCCTGCAGCCTCCTGGAAGCGAAAACGGGCTGCCGAGGGGTGGGGAGGGCGCATCACACTCCCTCTGTGCCCCGTTTTGGGCCTAGTAGGCCTCCCTTACCTGGGAGCCAAAATGGGACGCATACGGATTCCTAGAAGACACAGGGAGGGGAGGGGCCAGCCATCAATTTTCCCGCCGAACCGGACTTAACCACTCCAAACCGGCTGAATCCCACCACTGGATACAGATAGTCCCTGATTTTCGATCGCAATTGATCCCAAAATTTCTGTTGCTAAGGGAGGCAGTTAAATGAGCTTTGCCCCGCTCTACGACCTTCCTCGCCACCGTTGTTAAATGAATCCCTGCAGTTATTCAGCTAGTCCCAGGGTCGTTAACCCCCAGGAGACTGCGACCCGTCATAAATACGAGCCAGTTGCCAAACATCTGGATTTTCAGGAAAAGGGCGGCCTATAAATACATGTAACAAATAAATAAATAAACTTTTATCACGTGACCTTGGGGATGCATGCAGCGGTCATAGGTGTGAAAAACGGTCATAAGTCACTTTTTGGGGTGCCGTTGTAACTTTGAAATGGTTGTTAAATGAACTGTTATAAGTCAAGGACTATCTGTAAGCCAAATCTTTGCCGGCAATTCTTTCTACGCCATAAAATTGAGCTTGTTTGATAACCAGGTTTAAGGAAAAATGACTTTTGGGTATTAGCGGTTAGAAAATAGGCACAAAGGAACAAAATAATAATAATCTTGTTTTTAAACTTTGAAAAACAAAACCAAGCTGCTCAGGTTGGGGGAATTCCTTTTCCTTGTTCGGTTGCATTTCTCATTTTATTTTTGTTTTTCCAACTGGAAAAGAGCGAAGAGGAGAAAATGGGCTCGAAATGTTATTTATTTTCGCATCCGCGTAACCTTCGGCATGGTGTCCTGCTTTTCAGGGGTTATTGTGTTTATTTATTAACTCTCTCCCTCTGCAAAATGACTCTCGGGTTTGGGAGAGGACAAAATTTCTATGCAAAGCTGAAAAGGAAAAACAGAGGCAGAGTCAGGAGACGCTGACAGTTATCAGCCCAGCGTGGGCTGCCTGTGCATCCAACGCCTTCTCAGTTAGGAATGTCGGTTGATCGGTTGGCAAAGCACGTCAGAAAAGGTGGCTGCTCTGATTTCCTGAGGCAGGGAGTTCCGCAGGCTCGCCACTACAAAGAAAAACCCTTTCCTTTTGCCTGAAATGCAAGGTAGACTTGGCAGAAAACTGAACGGGGGACTGATGCCAAAACAGCCGACGGCTTTATCTCTTTCAGCTAATTTTTTTTTTAAAAAAATGTGGCTCGTGATTCGTTCTCGAGACAGCTACCAAATCTTCCCAGAAGACCCATTTTGTGTCACACTGACCCGTTATTAAAGCCCCCGGCCATCTTTCTTCCCAGACTTGCCTGATTTCCACCACAACCCCCTTTAACGCCGATGCCAAGGAGTCACGAGCCTCCTGGCCCGACCTGTTTTTCCGGCAAATAAAAAAAAAAAAGAATAAAAGCCAAGAATTTGCAACACTGCAGAGATTTGAACCTGGGAATCGGCAGGCGCCGCGAAAGGCGTGCCGACTCTTTGTCGGACAGACGCCGGGGGAAGCCGACAACCGCAATCAACTTGTGTAGGCCGGGCACGTGTTGTGCAAGAGGGTTTTTTAAAATTCATCAGCAACCGACAGTTGCGTTCGCCACGGCTCCTCTGCCGAGGCTGTTCCACCCGCTTTTCGACATGGAACCGGAGGCGTGGGTTTTTGTGTGTGTGTGTGTGTTTGTGCAATGCATTGCACACTTGCTAAGCTGTGGTTTGGAGGTGCATGTTTGGGGGTTGACGATGAGTGATTTCCTCTGCGGAGTTTCCAACGTCGGCGGAAAATCTTGTCCAAAGTTGACAATAAAAAGTTGCATTCACTGAACTCTGAATGCTGGAGGCAGGGGTTGGGTGGGGGGCTCCTTTGAGGCTGTCTAGACTCACCCCCGGCTAAGGCGAAAAATCCAGAACGAGCCTCTTTCTGGCCCAGCTCCTGTTGAAAGTTCTTGACCTCTTCCTTCATTTCGAGACAGGGTTTAATTTAAATCTCTCTTCCTGTAAGTGGGTGTTTCATAACCCAACTTAGTGGCATCATCAGCGTTAAGACGGGAATGAGGTTTGGGGTGAAGCAGAGGAGGAGGAGGAGAAGGAGGAAGAGGAGGAGGAGAATGAATGTGCTTGGGGTGCTTGGTGCTCTCTGGGCTTACTGGCTTTCTTTCAGACGTTTTATGACCCAACTCGGTAATATCAGCGGCGCTAGTGAGTGTGGAGTTATCTTCCTGTTTATATAAAGCAGCCTGCCCTGCCAGTATTTGTGGCCCTGTGGTTTTTTTTTCTCCTTAGCAGTTCTTTGATCAGGGAATTGTTTTCTTCTCGATTGTTTGTCTGGTGTTTATCCCTGCTTATCTGGGTGTTGGTTGCCAGGGAGGATATGTTCTATTCTTTTGGTTTCCTTCTTAGTTTAGCCCCGGTTATCTAATTGCTAGTTATCTAGCTGAGTAGTGAAACTTTTGCAAACAAATATCCCAACCCTGAGCTGCAAAGGACAGGCCGAAAAGATTTGTCTTCCCCTCTGGTGCCGTCCCTGCCTCTCCCAGAGGACATCCCTTCCTTTTGCTCAATGATGGGCAGAAGGAATGATCTTGAAAAAGAGCCACAGCCAAGACAAAAGAAAAGAAACCCGAGTTCAGGCCAGAACTGTAACCTGAGAAAGCGTCTCACGCAGGGGTGAGATTCGAAAATTTTAGCCACTGGTTTTCTGCCTGGTTGCTTGGTGTTGGCGTGGCCATGGTGGGCGTGGCCTATTCGGCCTTCCATGGCAGTGGGTGTGTTTTCACCCTCCCCAGGCTCCAGAGGCTTTCCTCGAGCCTCTGGGAGGGTGAAACTGGCTTCCTCCGGGCTCCAGAGACCCTCTGGAGGCCAGAAATGGGCCTGTTCCGGACTTCCGGTACTTCCAGTAGGCCTGTTTTTCGCCCTCCCCAGGCTCCAGATTTTCTCGTACCTTTTCTCGAGCCTCTGGCATGGAGAAAACGTCTCCCCTGGGCTCTGGAGGTCCTCTGGAGTTCGGAAACAGGCCCGTTGTTCACCCTCCCAGAGCCTCCACATGGGCCCTGCACTTACCTGGAATCTAAAACAGGCCGTGTGGAGACTCCTAGGAGGGGAAGGGCAAGGTGGTCGGGGCTGGCCCGTCCTGGCAACTACCGGTTCAGCAAACCAGATGTAAAATTAGCAACCGGTTGACCCAAACCGGCTGAATCCCACCCCTGGCTCTCAGATATGACCCTACCACATTTTTGTGAAGGGAAGAGGAAGCATAGTGTCTTCAGACTCACAAGTTTGTCTTAACTGTAATTGTATAATAAAAGTCGTATTAGCATGCAGGTTTGTGGTTTCCATCTTGGGTCTACCTTGACGCTTTTCTCAAAGGTGATTTTTTCCTCAGGCATCTGGACTTTTTTTGTTTTTTTCCTGGAAGTCGTTTCGCTTCTCATCCAAGAACTGAGGAAGCTTCTCAGATGAGAAGCGAAACCTCTTCAAGGAAAAACAAAGTCCAGATGCCTTCTGAAGAACTGAGGAAGCTTCTCAGATGAGAAGCGAAACCTCTTCAAGGAAAAACAAACTCCAGTTGCCTTCCGAAGAACTGAGGAAGCTTCTCACATGAGAAGCGAAACCTCTTCCAGAAAAAACAAGTCCAGTTGCCTTCTGAAGAACTGAGGAAGCTTCTCAGATGAGAAGCGAAACCTCTTCAAGGAAAAACAAACTCCAGTTGCCTTCTGAAGAACTGAGGAAGCTTCTCAGATGAGAAGCGAAACCTCTTCCAGAAAAAAAACAAGTCCAGTTGCCTTCTGAAGAACTGAGGAAGCTTCTCACATGAGAAGCGAAACCTCTTCCAGAAAAAAACAAGTCCAGTTGCCTTCTGAAGAACTGAGGAAGCTTCTCAGATGAGAAGCGAAACCTCTTCAAGGAAAAACAAACTCCAGTTGCCTCATGAAAAAGCACTTTTGGGACAACCATGACCTGAATGACTGAGAATCTCCACAGACATTTAACTTGACCCTTCTGCATTTTGTCCCGTTCTTGGTAGGACCGCCAGAACTGTCCTGTCAACCCGCCTAAAGATCTGGTGGTATGTGAAAAGCAAGGCCACCATCCCCAAGCTCTTCCAGCAGACGGTGCAGAGACACCCGGAGAAGGTGGCCCTCATCTTCCAAGGCACAGGAGAAATGTGGACCTTCCGCCAGCTGGATGTCTACTCCAATCAGGTGGCCAATTTCTTCTACGAGCAGGGCTTCCGCTCGGGGGACGCCGTCGCCCTCTTCATGGAGTCCTGCAACCAGTACGTCGGCCTCTGGCTCGGGCTGGCCAAGATCGGGGTGGAGGTGGCTCTCCTCAATTCCAACGTCCGGCAAGAATCCTTGGTGCACTGCGTCAAAATCTCCCACGCCAAGGCGGTCATCTTCGGAAGTGAGCTGGCGGAAGGTGAGATGACCGCAGGGTGGGGAAGAGGAAAAAGGAGGGGAGATCAGAAGCTGGGTTGGTCCCGAATGGTCAACCAGGGATGATTGACTCTTTTCTTGTAGAGAAGAGTAAAGTTGTACACTTAGGCAAGAAATACCAAAAATACGCATATAGATTGGGAGAAAACAAGCTTAATAGTAACTGAGAGAGAGTCTTAGTGGACAGCCAGTTAGATATGAGCCAAAAAAGCCAATGCCTAAGCGGTGGCTCAGTGGCTAAGAAGCTGAGCTTGTCAATCGAAAAGTCAGCAGCTCAGCGGTTCGAATCCCTAGCGCCGCGTAACGAGTGAGCTCCCGTTCCTTATCCCAGCTTCTGCCAACCTAGCAGTTCGAAAGCATGTAAAAAAAGAACAAATGCAAGTAGAAAAAATAGGGACCATCTTTGGTGGGAAGGGAGCAGCGTTCCGTGCGCCTTTGGCGTTGAGTCATGCCGGCCACATGACCACGGAGACGTCTTCGGACAGCGGTGGCTCTTCGGCTTGGAAACAGAGATGAGCACCGCCTCCTAGAGTCGGGAACGACTAGCATATATATTAGTTCATCATGTGAAGTACTATATACCACTCTATAAACCCTTAGTAAGGCCACTTACTAAGACTACTGTGCACAGTTTTGGTCACCGCATTATAATTGAGGCTCTAGAGTGCAGAGAAGAGCAACTGAGTTGATGAGGGGACTGGAGGGTACAACATACGATGGACGGTTGCAGGAACTGGGCCTGGCTAGTCTAGAGAAGAGAAGGGCCAGGGGAGACAGGATAGCAGCCTTCCAAAATTTGAGGGGCTGCCACAGAGAGGAAGGGGCCGGACAAGGAATAATGGGTAAGCTCTGATTTGTTTTATCTGGAGTCTGTGTCCTTAACTAGGACGACTGCGGTCGCCAAGAGAGAAACGATCAATTTGAAGGTGCAAGAGTTGTTTGCAATCCACAGTGGCTCACATCCTTGGGGACAGCTGCGCCTTCTTCCCCCCAGCCTACCTCACAGGGTTGTTGTTAGGAGATGAACCCTCCCGAGACTCCCAAGCATAACCGGACAAACTGACCACAATTCTCTCTTTTTTCTCTTCTCTTAGCCTTCAGGGAAATCCAGCCCTCCCTGGAGAAATCCATCCGTCTCTTCTGCTCCGGGGATCGGCAGGCCACCAACTCCCTGCCTGGGGTGGAAGATCTGGACTCTCTGGTTGAGAAAGCCCAGCGCCAGCCACCCAATCCACCGGACAAGGGATTCCTAGGTACGTGCCCCAAACCCACAAAGAGATAGTCTCGCTTGTTGCCCACCTCCCAAAGATGATTCTTCTGTCCCCCTGCCAGGGTTTAGCCTGGCACCCTTCAGCCTGGATTTCAATGGGTGGAGAGGTGGTTGTCCCCACCCTGGTCCTCCCTCCCCAAAGGAGGATGAAGAGTGGGGGCCGTGAAGAGCCAAGATCCTGCTCAACCTGCAGAGAACATCTTCCAAGGAAAGGAGCTGGCTGGGACGATGGAGAGTTGGTGCTCCTGAGATAGATCCTGTTGCAAAATGCAGATTTCTGAAAATCTCCTTGTCCTTTAGCCAGTGTCCTAAAGATCTCCATGTTCTTTGCAAACTTTTGAAGTTCTCCACGTTCTTTGCAAACTCCCGAAGTTCTCCATGTTCTTTGCAAACTTCCGAAGATCTCCATGTTCTTTGCAAAGTCCTGAAGTTCTCCATGTTCTTTGCCAACCTCTCTGAAAATCTCTATGTTCTTTGTAAACTTCTGAAGTTCTCCATGTTCTTTGTAAACTTCTGAAGTTCTTCATGTTCTTTGTAAACTCCTGAAGTTCTCCATGTTCTTTGCAAACTCCTGAAGTTCTCCATGTTCTTTGTAAACTTCTGAAGTTCTCCATGTTCTTTGCAAATTTCCGAAGTTTTCCATGTTCTTTGCAAACTTCCGAAGATCTCCATGTTCTTTGCAAACTTCTGAAGTTCTCCATGTTCTTTGCAAACTTCTGAAGTTCTCCATGTTCTTTGTAAACTCCTGAAGTTCTCCATGTTCTTTGCAAACTCCTGAAGTTCTTCATGTCCTTTGCAAACTTCTGAAGTTCTCCATGTTCTTTGCAAACTCCTGAAGTTCTCCATGTTCTTTGCAAACTCCTGAAGTTCTTCATGTCCTTTGCAAACTTCTGAAGTTCTCCATATCCTTTGCAAACTTCTGAAGTTCTCCATGTTCTTTGCAAACTCCTGAAGTTCTCCATGTTCTTTGCAAACTCCTGAAGTTCTTCATATCCTTTGCAAACTTCTGAAGTTCTTCATATCCTTTGCAAACTCCTGAAGTTCTCCATGTTCTTTGCAAACTCCTGAAGTTCTTCATGTCCTTTGCAAACTTCTGAAGTTCTCCATGTTCTTTGCAAACTCCTGAAGTTCTCCATGTTCTTTGCAAACTTCCGAAGTTCTCCATGTCCTTTGCAAACCTCCCTGAAAGTCTCCATGTTGTTCTTTTTTTCCAGATAAACTCTTCTACATTTACACTTCCGGAACAACCGGTTTGCCCAAAGCAGCCATCATCGTCCACAGCAGGTCAGTGAAAAGAAAGAGAGATATTCCTGCGCTTCGGTTCTGAGCTGATCCCCGTTTCCTCAAGAGCCCCCCTCTACACGGGATGACCCACCCAAACTGACTCGGGGCTCTCCTTTCTCGGAGCAGGTATTTCCGGATGGCGACCCTGGTTTATGGCGGCTTTCGCATGAAGCCCGAGGACGTCGTTTATGACAGTCTCCCTCTCTACCATGCGGCAGGTGACGCCAAAGCTCTGGGCTTCACAGCCCTTACACTTTTATTTTTCATCCCCTGTTGACACTTCTTCTCTTTGCTCCCCTTCTCCTTGAAATAGCCCTCCCCAAGGAAGGCATCAAAAAAGGGGAAAGTTGACCAAAATCTGCCTGCCTGCCTTCCTTCCTCCCTCCCTCCCTTCTCTCCTTCCTTCCTTCTTTCCTTCCTCCCTCCCTCCCTCCCTCCTCTCCTCCCTTCCTTCCTCTCTCTCTCCCTTCCTCCCTCCTTTCCTTCCTTCCTTCCTCCCTCCTTCCCTCCCTCCTCTCCTCCCTCCCTTCCTTCCTTCTTTCCTTCCTCCCTCCCTCCCTGCCTGCCTGCCTTCCTTCCTCCCTCCCTCTCTCCCTTCCTTCCTTCTTTCCTTCCTCCGTTCCTTCCTCCCTCCCTCCTTTCCTCCTCTCTTTCCTTCCTTCTTTCCTTCCTTCCTCCCTCCCTTCCCTCCTTCCTTCTTTCCTTCCTCCCTCCCTCCCTCCCTCCTCTCCTCCCTTCCTTCCTTCCTCTCTCTCTCCCTTCCTTCCTTCTTTCCTTCCTCCGTTCCTTCCTCCTTCCCTCCCTCCTCTCCTCCCTCCCTTCCTTCCTTCTTTCCTTCCTTCCTTCCTTCCTTCCTTCCTTTCTTCCTTCCTTCCTTCCTTCCTCCCTCCCTGTCTGCCTGCCTTCCTTCCTCCCTCCCTCATCTCCTTCCTTCCTTCTTTCCTTCCTCTGTTTCTTCCTCCCTCCCTCCTTTCCTCCTCTTTCCTTCCTTCCTTCCTTCCTTCCTGCCTACCTGCCTGCCTACCTGCCTGCCTTCCTCCTCCCTCCCTCCCTCCCTCCCTCCTCTCCTTCCTTCTTTCCTTCTTCCCTCTTATTCCTCCCTCCCTTTCCCTCTTTCCCCTTCCTGCCTTCTTCTTCCTTCCCTTTCTTTCTTTCTCCCCCCTCCCTCTTTCCCTTACTATTCATTTTTATCCCCTTTCATTCCGTCTTTAGGGAATATTGTTGGGATCGGTCAGTGTCTCCTGCATGGAATGACGGTGGTGATCAGGAGGAAGTTTTCGGCCTCTCACTTTTGGGATGATTGTGTCAAGTACAACTGCACGGTGAGGCGGGGGGGGGGGGGAACCCTTGGCGGGAAAGAAAAGGGATCACAAGTCTGTTAGAGGAGGGGGAGATATGAGAGAGAGAGAGAAGAAAGAGAGATGAGAGAGAGAGAAAGGAAAGAGGGAGAGAGAAAGAGAAAGATTAGAGAGGGAGAGAAGAAAGAGAGGGAGGGAGGGAGAGAGAAAGAGGGAGGGAGAGAGAGAAGAAAGAAGAGAGAGGGACAGAGAGCAGGAGAAAAAGGGAGGGAGAGGGAGGGAGGGAGAGAGGAAAGAGAGAGAGGGTGAGAGAGAGAGGAATGAGGGAGGGAAAGAGAGGGAGAGAGAAGGGGAGAGAGAGAGGGAGGGAAAGAGAGAGAGGAGAGAAAAAGAAAGACAGAAAACAGAGAGAGAGGAGAAAGAGAGATGAGAGAGAGAGAAAGGAAAGAGGGAGAGAGAAAGAGAAAGATTAGAGAGGGAGAGAAGAAAGAGAGGGAGGGAGGGAGAGAGAAAGAGGGAGGGAGAGAGAGAGAAGAGAGAGGGACGGAGAGCAGGAGAAAAAGGGAGGGAGAGAGGAAAGTGAGAGAGAGGGTGAGAGAGAGAGGAATGAGGGAGGGAAAGAGAGGGAGAGAGAAGGGGAGAGAGAGAGGGAGGGAAAGAGAGAGGAGAGAAAAAGAAAGACAGAAAACAGAGAGAGAGGAGAAAGAGAGATGAGAGAGAGAGAAAGGAAAGAGGGAGAGAGAAAGAGAAAGATTAGAGAGGGAGAGAAGAAAGAGAGGGAGGGAGGGAGAGAGAAAGAGGGAGGGAGAGAGAGAAGAAAGAAGAGAGAGGGACGGAGAGCAGGAGAAAAAGGGAGGGAGAGAGAAAAGAGAGAGTGGGTGAGAGAGAAAGGAATGAGGGAGGGAAAGAGAGGGAGAGAGAAGGGGAGAGAGAGGGAGAGAAAGAGAGAGAGGAGATAAAAAGAAAGACAGAAAACAGAGAGAGAGGAGAAAGAGGGGGTGAGAGAGAGATTCGGTTTAATAGCAATGCAAAAGAGCAGCTTAGCTCGTCAAATGCCACATCAGACCCATGTTTGCCTTCCAGCTTAATCCTGGATTTTCTTCCCATTCAGATTTTTAAATATCCCGGTTGGTGTCCGCACTCAAAGGAGGGTAAACATTTAATAAATGGCCTGCTTTTTTCCCCCCCTTTGGTGTTTTTCTTTTTAAAATAAAAAACAGACGGAACTGAACGAGGGCAGCCCGATGTAGAATTGGCACCCCGGATCATTCATTTAATGGGAAATTCTCACCCGGCATGGGCTTATTTTTTTAAAATTTATTTTGACGCCTAAGCAGATGGAGGCTTCTAGAACAAATATGGCAGAGGAAAAAAAAAATTAATCTGTTTTATGCAAGATTCAAAGGAGTTGAAGAAACACTCTGATGTCTCTGATCTCCAAAATTTATGCAAAGGTTTAGATGTGGGCTGCGGTTTCTAAACACAAATCTGAGCCATAAATCTAAAACGCAATCTTAAAAGACAAATAACTCTGACCAAAATAAACACCTCATAATTCAACGTGCCTCAGCGAGGCCATTCTGAAAACAAACTACAAATAGTCCTTGACGTACGGCCACAATTGAGCCATAAGATTTCCGTGGCTAAGCGAGACCGTTATTAAGTGAGTTTCTACCCCATTCTATGACCTTTGTAAGTCCGAGGACTGGTGGATAGTTACTTTCTTTCAGTGCCTTCGTAACTAGGAACGGTCGTTAAGCGAATCGGCAGTTAGATGTACAGATATGGCAGCTGTGTTAGATCGTAGCAAATTCTGACCCCAATTGTGGGTCTTAAGACGAGGACTAGTTTGTTCCCTCAAACCCCCCAAAAAACTCCTTCATTTTTATTTCATTTTATTCATTAAACATGAAACTCAGTAAAATTATTATTATTGAAGAGAAGGACTAGGGGAGACATGATAGCAGTCTTCCAATTTCTCAGGGGCTGCCCCAAAGAAGAGGGAGTCAGGCTATTCTCCAAAGCACCTGAGGGCAGGACAAGAAGCAATGGGTGGAAACTAATCAAAGAGAGAAGCAACTTAGAACTAAGGAGAAATTTCTTGACAGTGAGGACAATTAACCAGTGGAACGACTGGCCACCAGAAGCTGTGAATGCTCCAACACTGGAAGTTTTTAAGAAGAGGTTGGATAACCACCTGTCTGAAGTGGTGTAGGGTGTCCTGCCTAAGCAGGGGGTTGGACTAGAAGACCTCCAAGGTCCCTTCCAACTCAGTTATTCTATTCTATTCTATTCTATTCTATTCTATTCTATTCTATTCTATTCTATTCTATTCTATTCTATTCTATTCTTATTGACAGTATACACAGCAAACGAGATGACCATGCTGGATTTCATCTCCCAAATCAATAGTTGAACACTTCCCAAGTTGTTGTTGTTGATGTTGTTTTTGTTATATACTTTACTAATTAAACATGAAACTCAGTAAAATTATTTTATTATATTATTATTATTATTTATATTATTATATATTATATATTATAAGATAATATATTTTATATATTATATTATATATATATGTGTTATAATTATTAATTATATTATATTATAATTATATACTTTATTCATTTATTCATTAAAAATGACACTTTATTATTATTATTAATTAATTAATTATTTCATACATGAAACATTAAACCTGAAAAATTATTATTATTTTCATTAAACATGAAACTCAGTCAACAACATTTAAAAAGGTATCACAAATATCACTGGCTGGCGCTGATAGTTGACACGGGTTGCTACCAGCAAATAATACTAATACTACTACTACTAATAATAATAATAATGAATCACAAAAATCTACAAAAAACCACCTTACTCGGAACAGCTTACATCCTCCGACGATACCTTAACAGTTCCTAGGTCCTTGGTTAGGACTCGAGCTGCTGAGATATTAACCAGCCTCAAAGGCTGTGAATCTGACTACAGATTTAATAATAATAATAATAATAGTAGTAGTAGTAGTAGTAGTAATTTGATATCTAGGAATCTGGCAGCAACCCCTATCAATCATCAGCGCTAATCAATGGTATTTGTGATACATTTTTAAATGTTGATTTGACTGAGTTTCATGTTTAATGAATAAAAGTGATGACGATGATCATCATCATCATTATTATTATTGGTTAATCTGTAGTGAGATTCACAGCCTTTGAGGCTGGTTAATAGCTCAGCAGCTGGAGTCCTAACCAAGGACTTAGGAACTGTTAAGGTATCATCGGAGGATGTAAGCTGTTCTGAGTAAGGTGGTTTTTTGTAGACTCAAAAAATTCAAGTCCAGTAAATTTAGAATTTCTAAATAGCGGGGTAGCCCTTTGGGTATTGCTCCAAGGGCTCCAATTACAATCGGGACAACACATGATTTCTTTTTCCACAGTCGCTCAACTTCAATTTGTAGGTCCCAGTACTTTGTGATTTTTTCTTGCTGCTTATCTTCAATCCGTGCATCACCAGGTATTGCAATGTCAATGAACCATACTTTTTTCTCTTCAACTACCGTTATGTCAGGTGTGTTGTGGACCAAGTGCCTGTCAGTCTAAATCCTAAAGTCCCACAAGATCTTCTCATTCTCTAAAACTTTCTCAACCTGATGTTCCCAGTGGTTTTTGCTGTACTCATATCCAAACTTCTGGCACAATTTCCAGTGAATGATCTTAGCAACGCGGTCATGGCGTTGTAGGTAGTCGGTTTGTGAAATTTTGCTGCACCCACTGATCAGGTGGTCGACTGTCTCATCTTTCTCATTGCAGAGGCGGCATTTGCTGTTGGTGGTAACATGTTGAATTTTTGCCTTCATGCAGTTTGTGGCTAGGGCTTGTTCTTGAGCTGCCAAAATAAAGCTTTCTGTTTCTTTTTTCAGTACTCCTGATCTTAACCGGTTCCAAGTTAGTTTCTGGTCAGCTTTGCCTTCAATACTTTTCAAGTATTGGCCATACAGAGCTTTATTTTTATTATTTTTATTATTATTATTATTATTATTATGAAATCTGTAGTGAGATTCACAGCCTTTGAGGCCGGTTAATAACTCAGCAGCTCGAGTCCTAACCAAGGACCTAGGAACTGTTAAGGTATTGTCAGAGGATGGAAGCTGTTCCGAGTAAGGTGGTTTTTTTGTAGAGTCAAAATGTTCAAGTCCGGTAAATTTAGAATTTCTAAATAGCGGGGTAGCCCTTTGGGTATTGCTCCAAGGGCTCCAATTACAATCGGAACAACACATGATTTCTTTTTCCATAGTCGCTCAACTTCGATTTGCAAGTCCCGGTACTAATACTTATTATTATTATTATTATTAGTATTATTATTATTAGTATTATTACTATTATGCCTCTTGTGGCTTTCAGGTTGTACAGTACATCGGAGAGATTTGCCGGTACTTGTTGAACCAGCCATCGAAAGAGGTGGAGCGTCAGCACCGAGTTCGAATGGCGCTGGGGAACGGCCTGCGGGCCTCCATCTGGAAGGAGTTCAGCGAACGTTTCGGCATCCCTCAGATTGCCGAGTTTTACGGCTCCACCGAGTGCAATTGCAGTGTCGGGAATTTTGACAACAAGGTAGGAGAAGAAAAGAAGGGAGCCCCAAGAGGAAGGGAAAAACCCTCTGGAGCTCACGGCTGAATAGGGGAGTCTTTGGTAGGCTCTCTGATCTGGGTGGTTTTCTTTTGGAGACGTTTCATTACCCAACTACAGAACATTATCAGTGCTAGAAGGGAGTTGGGTTTGCAGAGAGAAGGAGGGGGAGAAAGGAAAGAGTGGGAGAAAGGGAGGAGGAGGAGGAGGAGGAGAAAGAGAAGAAGGAAAGAGGAGGAGGGCTGTGGGGTCCTTGATACTCTCTCAGCTGGGTGGTTTTCTTTTGGAGACGTTTCATTACCCAACTACAGAACATCATCAGTGCTAGAAGGGAATGGCTTTTGAAGAATGAAGGAGGGGGAGAATGGGAAGAGGAGGTCTATGGGGTCCTCGATGCTCTCTGACCTGGGTGGCTTCCTGGCAGACATTTCATGGCCCAACTGGGGAACATCATCAGTGCTAGGAGGAAGTGGGGCAGTGGTGGGTTGCTCCCGGTTCGCAACAACCGGTAGTAAAAATTTGTAGTCGTTTGGAGAACCGGTAATAACATTGGCTGGTCACGCCCCCGAACCGGTCCCTGGCCCGGTTGCTGCTCGCTTACCCCGCCCATCTCATCAGAGGCTTTTTTTAAAAATTATTTTTATTTTTAAAAGCATTTTTTCTACAACCTCTTCGGCTGAAAAAATGCTTTTAAAAGTAAAAAAAAAGAAAAAGAAAAAAAAAGCCTCTGATGATCCCGGCTCAAGCTGGGATCGTCAGAGGCTCCTGAAAGCATTTTTTTCTGCAACCTCTTAAGGTTGTAGGGAAAAAAATGCTTTTAAAAGCATTTAAAAAAAAAAGTTGGCCACGCCCACCCAGTCACATTACCCCCCCCCCCCACCAAACCACGCCCAGAAAATAAGGCACGCCCACAGAACCGGTAAAAGTAAAAATATTTGTTGTAAAATTTTACTGTTACTGTTGTAAAAGTAAAAATGAAGTGGGGTTTATGGAATGGAAGAGGAGGAGTGGGAGGCCTCAAATGACCTTGATGATGACGTTGATTTTCCCTCGTTGGATCATTAAATGCCAACCACCAAGTTCAGAGGGCACCAAAGCCTCCAGAGGAGAAGTTGTCCTGAGAAGCTCAAGGAGCAGAGTGGAAAAAAGCTGTTGTGGCCCCGTCCTCTGAGCCTATCCCATTGGAGGAAGGAAGCTCTGAGCAGGAGGAAGAGGAGCCAGCCAGATCTCCCAGCCCCCCCCCCTCTGGCACCGTCTCAGGTGCCAGCTGAAAGAGAGCCAAGTAGTGGGGAAACAGGTGTCTCAGATGAGAGTGAGGGAGAGACGTCATTCCTGGACGCACGCCAAAAAAGGCGAGATAAACGCTTACAGCAGCTGCGGAGACGCATGAGGGAATAGACCTGAGTCACTGGACTGGAGTCACAGGATCAATGAGTCACTGAACCACACCCAGAGCCTATATAAGACAGGAGGGTGGTTCATGATTGCTGTGACGAACAAAAACGCAATCTAGTAGTCTTTGGAGCTAAAAGAACGGATTTTGGCAAAGCTACGTAGGTGATTTTCTTTTTGTGAACTATTAAAGCCCTTGGCAGACGGTGTGCATATCGCTGCCAAGCTTGAGATAAGAACTGTGGAGTGTGCCAAGTGCTTCTTAACCCTCGACTGGCTGTGTTTTTGTGGGTCTCTGTAGGGGGGGGACAGATCAAAAGCAAAGACCTCCCTGTTCTTCTTCTGAGCCCACTTCTCTAAATTTCTCCCCTCTGTAGTTGGGGGCCTGTGGCTTCAACAGCCGAATCCTTCCTCACGTTTATCCCATCAAGCTCGTCCGAGTCGACGAAGACACCATGGAGCTGATTCGGGGACCAAACGGGCTCTGCGTGAGGTGTGAACCAGGTGAGGCCAGGAAGTGAGGTGGTGATGGGTGGAGAGAAGGTGGAGACCCTAAGACACAAATGAATGGGCCCTAGAAGGTAGCAGAGGGAGATTTCCCCCCCTCATCCATTCCATTGTGTGATCTTCTCTGGCTGATGGCGGAAGCTTCTTAGATGCCTTCAAGCTATGTTCTTCAGAGAAATATGAATTATTCCTGTAAAAAGCAGAGCAAGAGTGAAGCCATATTTATCCTTTATATCAGGGGTCTCCAACCTTGGCAACTTTAAGACTTGGGGACTTCAGCTCCCAGAATTTCTCAGCCAGCTTTGCTGACTTCTGGACTTCAGCTCCCAGAATTCCTCAGCCAGCTGTGCTGACTCGTGGACTTCAGCCAAGCTGAGATGGTCAGCCAGTTCCAGGCCATGATGCTGTCCCACTGGAACAAGGCCCACCAGCTGTTTGCCACCAGTGGCACTTCCCTCCAGCCTTCGCCCAAAGCCCCACACCAGGAG
The DNA here is from genome assembly GCA_038048745.1 of Coluber constrictor foxii. NCBI lineage: Eukaryota > Metazoa > Chordata > Lepidosauria > Squamata > Colubridae > Coluber > Coluber constrictor. The sequence goes on from CM075968.1 coordinate 6,559,457, forward strand.
GCTGAAGCAGACCCCGTGTCGGAATTTCTGCCCCCCTCCGACCCACACAAAAAGACCCCGAAGGGGGAGACTCTCTGCAGCAACACAAACATTCAACACAAACGTTCATTGCACATATCCGGCCCAGAGGCCGTAATTTGAGGACCCCCTGATTTAGTGCAATATAAAAAAATGAAAATAACTTTCCTGCGGATCCCCAAAATTTTCTCATGGACCACAGTGGTCCACAGACTACCAACTGGTGACCGTTAGTTCACAGGGTCCCCTGAGTAAGTTCATCTGGGAATTTTAAATCTCAGTTTAAAATTCCGGTCTGGAGTTTTAGCTAGTTGGACTCCGGGATCCTGAAATATCTCAAATCCGTCCTCTTCCTTCCTCTTTGTCCCCCCCAGGAGAACCGGGTCAGCTGGTGGGGCGCATCATCCAAAGCGACCCGTTGCAGCGTTTTGATGGCTACCTCAACCACGAGGCCAACAACAAGAAGATTGCCCGAGATGTCTTCACCAAAGGCGACTCTGCCTACCTCTCAGGTGAATCTTCCTCCTTTCTTCTTTTGGGGCATAATAATTCTCACCTATACAAAAAAAAAAGGTTGTTTATTAATGGGAGCTGGAAAAAATGTGGAAAAATTAGGATATACCAAGGAATAGGATAGAAGCCGGAAGGGATCTTGGGAGATCTTCTAATCCAGCCTCCTGCTCAAGGAGGAGATCCTATACCATTTCAGACAGGAAGGGAAGGGAAGGGAAGGGAAGGGAAGGGAAGGGAAGGGAAGGGAAGGGAAGGGAAGGGGAGGGAGGGAGGGAGGGAGGGAGGGAGGGAGGGAGGGAGGAAGGAAGGAAGGAAGGAAGGAAGGAAGGAAGGAAGGAAGGAAGGAAAAGAGGGAGAGAGGGAAGGAAGAAAGGCAGAGAGGGAGAAAGAAGGGAGGGGGAAAGGAGGGAGGGAGGAAGGAAGGAGGGAGAGAGAGAGAGAGGGAGGGAGGGGAAATGGATGAATGGGTGGATGGATGGATGGATGGATGGAAGGACATAGGGGGGAAAGAGATAGGAAGGAAGGAAGGAACAGAGGGAGAGAAGGAAGAAAGAGAGAGAGGGAGAAAGAAGGGAGGGGGGAAAGAGGGAGGGAGGGAGGAAGGAGGGAGGGAGGGGAAATGGATGAATGGGTGGATGGATGGAAGGAAGGACAGAGGGGGGAAAGAGATAGAAAGGGAAGGAAGGAAGGAAGGAAAAGTGGGAGAGAGGGAAGGGAGAAAGGCAGAGAGGGAGAAAGAAGGGAGGGGGAAAGGAGGGAGGGAAGAAGGAGGGTGGGAAAGAGAGGGAGGGAGGGGAAATGGATGAATGGGTGGATGGATGGATGGAAGGACAGAGTGGGGGAAAGAGATAGGAAGGAAGGAAGGAAGGAAGGAAGGAAGGAAGGAAGGAAGGAAGGAAGGAAGGAAGGAAGGAAGGAAGGAAGGAAGGAAGGAAGGAAGGAAGGAAGGACCATTGAAATTTACAGCGGCACTCAAAAATATTGACTTCGGGCCGTTTTTCATACTGACGGCCATTGTATCACACGATCAGAATTCAGGCACTCGGCAACTGACTCATATTTATGACGGTCGCAGCTTCCCGGGGGTGTGTGTGTGTCACATGATCCTCTTTTGCGACCCCCTGACAAGCAAGGGGGAAGCCGGATTCACTTAACAACCGCTTGACTCACTTCACAACCTCCGCGATTTGCTTAACAATGGGAGGCGAGAAAGGTCGTAAAATGGGGCAAGACTCACTTAACGACCCACCCACTTAGCAACGGTCGGGCTCCATTGCGTCCGTAAGCCGCGGACTCCTCGTTGGTAATGAAGGAGAGGCCTGCTACGAACTTCCCACGCGACCCTCGTGCTGTTGTCCCACAGGTGATGTCCTGGTGATGGACGAACTGGGCTACCTGTATTTCCGAGACCGCACCGGCGACACTTTCCGCTGGAAGGGCGAGAACGTCTCCACGACGGAAGTGGAGGGCACCCTCAGCCGCATCCTCAGCATGGCGGATGTGGTGGTGTACGGCGTGGCGGTGCCAGGTCAGTGGGCGCGGCGAAGAGCGGGGACGGGAGGGAACAAACATGGAAGTCGGGAGTGCATTTTTTCCCCTCACAATCTGTCTCACCTCGCGTAGAGAGCGCCCAAATATTTACTTGTTTATGTATTTACGTCTTTATTTATTCACTTATTATTTATTAATTTACTTACTTTTTACTGGTATTTACTTACTTATTTACTTGTTTGTTTACATTTATTTACTTACTTTTGGCAAACAGTCGGCAAACGGGCTATTTTTGGCCTCCGGGGGGGGGTGGGGAAGGCTGTTTTTGCCCTCCCCAGGCTCCTAGAAAGGCTCTGGAGCTTGAGGAGAGCGAAAACGGCACTTCTGGTCCCACCGGAAGTTGGCAAATGGGCTGTTTCTGGTCTTTGGAAGGCTCTTGGGGGGGTGAGGAAGGCTGTTTTGGCCCTCCCCAGGCTCCTAGAAAGGCTCTGGAGCCTGGGGAGAGCGAAAAACGGCACTTCCGGTCCCACCGGAAGTTGGCAATTGGGCTCTTTCTGGTCTTCGAAAGGCCTCTTGGAGGGGGTGAGGAAGGCTGTTTTCGCCCTCCCCAGGCTCCTAGAAAGGCTCTGGAGCTTGAGGAGAGCGAAAACGGCACTTCTGGTCCCACCGGAAGTTGGCAAATGGGCTGTTTCTAGTCTTCGAAAGGCTTCTTGGGGGTGGGTGAGGAAGGCTGTTTTGGCCCTCCCCAGGCTCCTAGAAAGGCCCTGGAGCCTGGGGAGAGCGAAAAACGGCACTTCCGGTCCCACCGGAAGTTGGCAAATGGGCTGTTTCTGGTCTTCGAAAGGCCTCTTGGAGGGGGTGAGGAAGGCTGTTTTCACCCTCCCCAGGCTCCTAGAAAGGCTCTGGAGCTTGGGGAGAGCGAAAAACGGCACTTCCGGTCCCACCGGAAGTTGGCAATTGGGCTGTTTCTGGTCTTCAAAAGGCCCTCTTGGAGGGGGTGAGGAAGGCTGTTTTCACCCTCCCCAGGCTCCTAGAAAGGCCCTGGAGGCTGGGGAGAGTGAAAAAAATGAGTCTGCGCAGGCATTGGGGGCGGGGCGCATAGAATTATGAGTGTGGGCACGCACACTCCCCCCTCTTTTGGCACGCGATGGCAAAAAGGTTAGCCATCACTGTCCTATAAGAGAATTTTGATGCCTGGGTTTTTTTGAAATTTTATTTTAGGCACGGAAGGGAAAGCCGGCATGGCTGCTGTTGTAGATAAGGAAGATTCCTGCGACTTGGAGAGCTTCGCGGCAGAAATGAAGAAATCTTTGCCCGCCTACGCCCGGCCAGTATTCCTGCGGTTGCTGAAGGAAGTCCACCAGACAAGTGAGTCCCATGGCAGTTAAAACAAGCTATATGTTGGTTTGCATCAGGTGCCCAGTTATACAATGCGACGGTTAAGTTTCATCCTAAGGGCCAAAACATCCGAAAAGCAGACAAATTGTTGTCCGATCTCTTCTTATAAACTTCTTAACAGAACAGAACAGAATAAAAAGAGTCTTGTCTTAAATAAAAAGAGTCTAGTCCAACTCTGTGCCCAAGCAGGAAAACCTGTACCATTTGAACATCGGGCGGCTATCTAAAAAAATAAAATTCAAGGGAGAAAAAAAGGAAGGTTCTACATTTAGGCAAAATGCACAGGTACAGTATAGGCCAGGGGTCTGCAACCTTAAACACTCAAAGAGCCATTTGGACCAATTTCCACAAAAAAGAAAACATCGGGAGCCACAAAACCTTTGACTATTTCTTGAGCGGCCACAAAACTAGCATCTGTAGTTGAATTAAAAGTTCTGTTTTTCTTCTGAAACTTCTTTTCTTGGATTTAACCATGGTTGGCCTACCAGGGGTTGAAAAGCCCAATAAATCGCATGCCAGCGGATGTCGCACATTGGCGGTTGTGACATATATTCTGAGCGACAGGGAGCCGCAGCAGAGGGGTGAAAGAGCCACACGCAGCTCCAGAGCCACAGGTTTCCTCTCAATTTCCTGACAGTGAGAACAATTAATCTGTGGAACTCCTTGCCTCCAGAAGTCGTAAATGCTCCAACACTGGAAGTTTTTAAAGAAGAGGTTGGATAACCATTTATCTGAAGTGGTGTAGGGTTTCCTGCCTAAGCAGGGGGTTGGACTAGAAGACCTCCAAGGTCCCTTCCAACTCGGTTATTCTAAGTATCTCAGACAAATGGTTGCCCAATCTCTTCTTATAAACCACCTGTGTTCTTAGCAGAACAGAATTTTATTATTATTATTATTTATTAAATTTATATACCGCCCTTCTCCTAGTGGACTCAGGGCAGTATACAGCCAAGAATAAAAAGCACTCCAATACAACATTTAAAATATTAGTAAAAGAATTAAATAATTTTGGCCCAACAAATTTAAAAAACCAATAGGCAATTAAAATTTAAAACCCATAAAAACTTTAAACTTCAAAAGGGGGGGGGTGTTACGCCAGCCCAGCTTGACAAAATAAAAAGGTTTTTAGGGCACAGCTGATGGCCCAAAGAGTCACATAAGGCTCCGGAGCCACAGGTTGCTGACACCTGCCTTAATGTGTTTCTGGTTTCTTTTTTTGCCTCCTGCAACTTATTTCTTAGGCACCTTCAAGTTCCAGAAAGTCGATCTGCGCAAAGAAAGCTATGACCCCATGGTGGTAAAAGATAAATTATTCTACTTGGACCCTCGAGAATGCCGGTACAAGCCATTGGATGAAGAAGCCTTCAGAAAGATCCAGTCGGGACAGATCAAACTGTAAAAAAGGACCAAAAAAAAAAAAAAAGGGAAAAAACAGGGAGGGGGATGACGGAAATCAACGATGGGGTTGGAAAACTGGAAACGGCCAAGTCAGTTTCTGGGTTTCGGGTTCCCCACCCTCCCTTGTTGCCAATCACCTCCCGACGTGATGTCAGACTACAGGGGTGGGAGGAAAAAAATGACGATTAGCGTTTCCAGAAAAAAAGGCACCGCAAAAATTAGGTTTTTTTTTTTTAAATTGTGTGATTTCCAGCAGCATGGATGATTTGACGTAGCGCCAGCTTAACCAAAGCACAGAGGATCCTACAGCTTTCCTTTCTCCTTTTGGGAAAGGGTGGATCTCCAGTGGATCTAGCAAGGACTACCTTTCTTCGTCCCTGAGCTGGGATTCCAAAGCTCATCACCCTCCCTGATTTAGGAGGAGGAGGATGGTTTGTGGTGGTGGGGGGGCATCTTAAACCGCCAAGAGCTACAGTGTTGGGACTTACCTCCAGGGGGCGACATTGCGCTGTCTTTCTCTGCTGATTAGCCATTATATTTATTTTATCAGGGGGGGTTCCCTCTAATTTTCCTTTTCATTTTTACGGGTTGCTATATGCAAAAGCACAAAAGAGTCCAGCCTGGACGAGGAAGGTGCTTATTCACCCCAACTCTGCTTTTATTTCAGGATGATTTTTTTTTTTGGTGTGTGTTCACCTTTTAATCGCACAGGCGGGGAGGGGTTTTCCCAAAAGATGGCGGGCAGGGGTGAAATGCTCTTGGTTTGGACCGGATCGCCCGATCCGGTAGCGATTGTAGCGTGAGGCTCCACCCACCTGCCCGGTTTTATATCCTCTGCGCATGCGCAGAGGCTCTGTGCTTGCATGTGACGTGCGCACGGTGCATGCAATTCCGAACCGGTAAGGAAGGTAAGTAGATTTCACCCCTGGGTGGAGGCGAGAGTGGGGATTTACCTTCCAAAGTTGGACCTCTGCAAATCTGGGGGTTGGGGTGGGTCTCGCTGAAAAGAAGCTACCGATTCATCTGAACTGGTATTTCCAACAATCGGCTGTGCTGTGCAATTTAAATATAATAATCTAAATTATATATATTCTGAGGTTTTCGCGGGTGTTTGGTTATTCGGGTCTTCTCCCGCGTAGAATTGAAAGTATCTTGGCGACGTTTCGACGAAGTCTCATTCGTCATCTTCAGGCTGGTGTTCTCGACTTCATGCTTCCAGGAGCAATGAATGTAGTGAATTGTGATTTCACTCAGTAGTGGTTCCAAAAAAATCTTGTTATGTAGGAAAAACCTGGCTTAAAAAGAAGAATATAGAAGAATATTTGTTTTTTGAGACTTTCGCGGGTGTTTGTATGTAGGTCTGATTGGTTAGGGGCACAGCCAAGCCAAACTGGGCAGCTCACACCCCCACTAGCAGTTAAAAGGAAGGGACAGCTGCAATCTCACATTGCTCCTGGAAGCACGAAGCCGAGAACACCAGCCTGAAGATGACGAATGAGACTTCATCGAAACATCGCCAAGATACTTCCAATTCTACACAGGAGAAGACCCGAATAACCAAAGACCTACACACACACACACACACACACACACACACACACATATATATATATTTACAAACTATTCTAAAAATACGAGTTCCAGGTATATTAGTCAAAAAAAGAAGCAGACGTACTGCGAACTCCGGAACTTAAGATTTTAAAATTGTAATTCTTTTAAAATTTTAAAATCTTAAGTTCCGGAGTTCGCAGTACGTCTGCTTCTTTTTTTTACGTATCTAAATTTATATATATAATCTAAATTTATATATATAATCTAAATTATATATATAATTTTATGTATATAATCTAAATCGCGAGGCACAGCTGATTGCCCCCCCTAAGCAGAACAGCTTAGGAAGGTAAGCTGTTCTCCTTACCTTCCTAAGCCTCCTTTCTCAGCACGAAGCGTGCATTTGGCATGCACTGTGCATCCCTGCGTGTGCAGTGCGTGTTTCACACGCACTGCCCATACACACATGCAGAGTGTGTGTGTTTGGCGCAGCGAACCAGGGAGGATTTCACCACTGCTGCACACATGTATCCAGTTGGCCTCTGGTTGGTTTCTAATGCACACCCAGGCTTGTTCTGTTCTTCGACTTTTTTAAAAAATACAAAACAAAAAGGGCTTTTTAAAAAAAGAGAAATAAAAACCAGGAGCAAGATGCTGTGACAGGCAGATTGTGCCCTGAGCAATTGCTTGCCTGCCCAGTTTTTGTCCGTTCCCAACCTTCCTTCCCAGCGAGCATTCAGATCTGGCTCAGAAGTTTTTGAGATCCGCGATCGGATTTTCTGTAACTGCTCTTTTAAGCAACCTGCAAGTCCAGCTCAAATGAGCTTTCCCTCCCCGTTTTTTTCGTTCTTTTCCTTTGGCTGCTGTGAAAACTCAAGCTGGAATTGCTTAGATTTCACCGGACGTTTCGAAAACATTTGAGACCGGTCGCTTTTTCGAGTAAGATCCGGCCGTATTTTTAAAAAATGCGATGAGATCTCTCTCTCGTGCTCATACGAGCGAGGCTCCGAGCTGCAGCAGATGGACAGAACAAGGTCCAATGCATCAGGAAACAGAATTACGGGGTGTCTAATCCAAGAGTCAGCAACCTGCAACTCTGGAGCCACATGTGGCTCTTTGGGCCCTCTGCTGTGGCTCCCTGTCAGGTGATCCCACCACTGGCTGGCCCCGCCCCTCGCCCTCCCCTCCCAGTCACTCCTCACCTGGTCTGAGAAGGTAAGGACGACGTCGGGGAGGATGGAGAAGTGGCCAGGGCAGAAACAGAGAGATACAGAGAGAGGGAGAGAGAGAGAGGGAGACAGGGCTGGGGGAGTCATGTGACTGGTAGAAGTGAGTGACATTGAGTTGGCCACGCCCACCCAGGTTTTGTGGCTCCCTGTATTTTCTTTTCTGTGGGAAACGGGTCCAAACGGCTCTTTTGAGTGTTTAAGGTTGCAGACCCTTGGTTCTAGTCGAATCCCCTGAGAAATCCGATGCTAAACAGCCACCCCTCCTGACATTTCGCAATTTGGAGGCCTCTGCTCACAGTTTCGGGTTTGGAATGGAGATCGTTAGACTGGTCAAACTGGTTTCTATAAATGGTGTTTTTTTTAAAAAAAAATGCAGGCAGCATTTTGGTTGCGGAGGAGTGTTTAACACCATCTTCCTGGAAACATGTCTGTTAGTTCAGCATGATAATAGAACAGAATAGAATTATTTCTTGGCCAAGTGTGATTTAGCCACGTAAGGAAGTGGTTTCCGATTGCATTAATCCCTCCCGCCCGGCTTCTTGGAAACCAACCCACTGAATTTCCCCCAATGCTTAGCACCCACGCAGGATGGGAGGTTTGAAAAGGATGCTGCGGAGAGCCTTGTGGGCTGGGCGATGGACACGGGGGGGGGGAACCTCTCCCTTCTTGAAAATGCCTTGTGTCATTTCCAAACTCCCTTCCTCACCCACCCACCGGAAAAAATCCCAAGCAATAATGTCTTTGGAGAGGCCTGGTTTTGGAGCCAATGACCCCCCAGTTGTCTTTCCATGTCGATCTGTGTTCTCTCTATCGGCCAAATGATTTTCATTGTTGTCGTTCGTTTTGTTTGTTTTTTAATCGGTGCTATTGAAGCACCAACTCAGGGAACCAGAGGTGGGGAGGAGGCTACGGAGGGACGTTTCTGGAAAGGAGGGATTTGCAACCTCCCGTCCCCCACCACCCCCCTCCAAGACTCATCTTAATTCTGTTCTGAATGGCAAGCATGACTGATCAACCTCCCTGCAGTCTTCCCACGCAAAATAAATAAATAAATAAATAAATAAAATAAAGAGTCCCATTTTCCACTAACTTTCCTGGCTTAGAAAATTCTCCGCTGGTACTTGGAAAAGGCCAGTTGGAATCTTCTCGTCCAATAAAAATAAAGATTTTGATTTTGCTGGCCGGATTTTGATTTTGCTGGCGGCAAAATCAAAATCCCGCACTGCTCTAATGGGGTCTTTCAGGGGTTCATTGCCCTCCCCCCCCCAACGAGGGGGTAATATTGCTTGCAATTTATCCCAGCTTCTTTTTTTTAACAATTTTGCAAACTTGGCATTTCTATGTACTGTCCATGGTCCTGATTTCTATGCATTGGCTGCCCAACTCCCCCTCTTATTTCCTGAGTGCGTGTATATCTCTCCTTCGGTGTGTCGATTGCAAGCTGGAAGTGGGGGGGCTGAAAATATTTGGGGGCAGCTGGAGAAGAATTGAAGGGAGGGGAAAAAAAATCGTGCAGTTGGCTGACCATGTCTAATAAACACGAGCGCTTCCCTTCTGTGAGGTTTTCGTGCCGTTTTACCTCTGCTGCGGATCGTTGCCTTGGCTCAACGTAGCTCCCGCTAATAAATCGGGACGGAGAGTTATGGAAGGGTGAAAAGAACAGAGGGATACCCCATGTCTTGCGCCCTGGCGTGCCAACGTATGAGATTGTCCCACCCTGATTGAGATGTACAGGGAGAACGCGTGTCTGCCTCCCCTGCCTGCGGTTTGCGTAGAGATGGGTCTGACATCATCTTAAAAAACAAGGCAAGAAAAAAATTGGAGTGTACACCCTGGAAAGAACCAACTAAATCTTGCAGTGGCATTCTGCAAAGAAACAAAAAAAAAATTGCAGCTCCTACAGAATGCGGAAGAACAGAGCTGGAAAAGGGACTTTGGGGATCTTTTAGTCCACACCATTTCAGACCAATGGTGGTCCAATCTCTTCTTCAAAACCTCCAGTGATGAAGCGCCCAGAACTTCCGGTGGCAAGCTGTTCCACTGGTTAATTGTTCTCACTCATCAGGAAATTTCTCCTTAGTTCTAGCTTGCTTCTTATCTTGCCTTTTGCTGCTTTGCGGCTGACCTCCCCCCCCCCCCCCCACCTCTTCTCAAATATTAGAATGCTGTTATCGTGTCACCACTAGCCCTTCTCTACATGAGAAAACAGAATGATAGTGTTGGAAGGGACCTTGGAGGTCTTCTAGTCCAACCCCCTGCTTGAAGGAGCCTTGGTGGTTCAGCGGACTAAACTGCTGTTAAAGTAGCACTTAGCTGCTAGCTGCCTGCAATTACTGCGAGTTCAATTCTCACCAGCTCAAGGTTGACTCAGCCTTCCATCCTTTCGAGGTAGGTAAAATGAGGATCCAGATTGTGGGGGCAATAAGCTGACTTTGTATAAAATATACAAAAGTATAAAGGCTATTGCTTAACGCATTGTAAGCTGCCCTGAGTCTCCGGAGAAGGGCGGCATATAAATCGAACTAATAAACTACGCCTGAGTAGCGTAGGGGAGTAATGCCTCCTACAAAGGCAGCATTTAAGATCCAGCTGCTGCAATTACTTGTGAGTTCAATCCCAGGCAGGCTCAAGGTCGACTCAGCCTTCCATCCTTTATAAGGTGGGTAAATTGAGGACCCAGTTTGTTGGGGGCAATAAGCTGACTTTGTATAAATATAAATATACAAAAGTATGAAGGCTATTGCTTAACGCATTGTAAGCCACCCTGAGTCTCCAGAGAAGGGCGGCATATAAATCAAATTAAAAATAAATAAATAAATATATATATATATATATAAATAAATAAATCAGGAGACCCGATAGCATTCCAGACGGGTCCAGTCTCTCCTTAAAAACCGCCCGTGATGGAGCACTCACAACTCCAAACCGTTCTACTAGTTCTGTGATGGCGAATCTATGGCCCGCGGAGCCATATTTGTGGGTACACAAGTGTTGCCCTAACTCAGCTCCAGCCAGTTGATTTTCGGGCCTTCCGGTCCCACTGGAAGTCGGGAAACGGGCTGTTTTGGGGCTCTGGGGATGGGGAATGCCATTTTCGCCCTCCCCAGGCTCCAAGAATGCCTCTGGAGCCTGGGGAGGGCAAAAAACACAGTAACCTTCTTGCTGTCATGTGCCAAAAGGGGGGAGGGAGTGCGGGGGGGGGGGGTTGCACGTGCATGCACCCAGGTGGGCCACGGAGGAAAGACATTGAATTATGGGTGTGGGCACACGCGTGCATGACTCCCCCCCCATGTTCCCCCTGCTTTTGGCATGTGATGGCCCGGTAGGCCCGTTTTTTTGCCGTCCCCAGGCTCCAGAGGCTTTCTAGGAGCCTGGGGAGGGCAAAAACAGCCTTCCCCACCTCCCCGGAGGCCGGAAACAGCCCGTTTTGCCAACTTCCGTTGGGCCCAGAAGGCCCCAAAATCAGCTGGCCAGCTTGCCCATGCGTGCTGGAGCTGGGCAAATGTCTGTCCAGTCTCTTCTTCAAAACCTCCAGTGAGGGGAGCAGCCCCAACTTCTGGTGGCGAGCCGTTCCACCGGCTAATTTTTTTTCTCACTGTTCTTTTGGTAAACTGTTCTTTTGGTAAACTGTTCTTTTGGTAAATAGGCTAATTGTTTTGGAGGGGGGGGAAATCAAAAATGAAACAAAACTCCTCTAAAATCCTCCACTTTTTCCCCTCTTTTATGCTGTTGGGCCAAGACAAAGACAAAGATGGGGAAGGTGGCTTTTGAGTCGTTTTCCTCGGGAGTTCACAGCCGGCCAAGTGGCCTTTGCTTGAGCCGGATAATGAGGGAGGCCAACAGCTTTTGAAGATCACTTTCAGGGACTCCAAAGGTTAAACGCCTGCTTAGAGGGGCCTATTGAAGGCTGAAGCAGGGGTCTGGCATTGTTTGAACACTCTCCGGCTTTTGTTCGGCGGCTTTCCGAGCACCGCCGCCAGTGTGCATGTGTGTGTGTGTGTGTTGGTGTGTGCTGTTGTATCTATGCACAGTGCGGTCTTCTTTCCTTCCAGGCCAAGGGAACTCCAATGCAGCTGGAAGGGTTTTCTAGCAAGCCAGGGGAGGGTGACAGATGGGGGGTTGTGGGGGGGGGTGTCTCTAGCTTGCATTCTTTCCCGGTGGCAGTTTAACCCCAGCTCCAAGCAGGCCTCTGCCTCCTGATCTCTGTGTGACACCCCATTACCACATGAATGGGGGGAGAAGAAAGCTTCACTCCCTCTGACCTTTCTCCTCCCCGGCCCCCAGCGGCAGCGGCTATGGGCTGGTTCTCTCCCCCCACCCACCCACCCACTCCTCATCAGACCCTTGTTCTGGGCTGCAGAGGGGAGTGCAGATCCGAGGCTGGCAAAAGCAAACAAAGCCCTGGGCCAGGAAGCCCCCCTATTGTCATGTTTGCTCCTGCAAGGGCTCTGGGGGCCTCCGTCCCTGCCCCATGGCGCTTGGCGGGCTGGTTGGCTTGTTGGGGTGAAGGGCCCTGGCAGCTGTGGGCAGAGGCCCCCCAAAGGCTTGATTGGAAATTAATTGGGTCTTTTCTGAAGGGGCTGGCTTGTAAATTCCCTGGGACTTCTCTTTTCTTCCTTCCTTCCCTTTTCCTTCCTTGTTTTTCTTCTGTTCCATTTCCTTTAGTTCCTTTTCCTTCCTTCCCTCTCCTTTCCTTCGCCTTTTTCTTCTTCCTTTCCCCTCCCTCCCTCCCTTCATTTTTTCCTTTCCTCCTTTCCCTTTCCTTCTCCTCCTCCACCTTCCTTCCTCTCATTCCCAACTCACTCACTCCCTCATTCCTTCTTTTCCTTCTTCCTTTCCCCTCCTCCCTCCCTTCATTTTTTCCTTTCCTTTCCTTCTTCCCCTCCTTCCTTCCTCATTTGAAACTCCCTCCCTCCTTCCTTTCCTCCTTTCCTTCTCCTCCTCCCTTCCTCTCATTCCCAACTCCCTCCCTCCCTCCTTCCTTCTCCTTTTTCTTCTTCCTTTCCTTTCCCCTCCCTTCATTTTTTCCTTCCTCCTCCTCCTTCCTTCCTCTCATTCCCAACTCCTCCCTCCCTTCTTGCCTTCTCCTTTTTCTTCTTCCTTTCCTTTCTCCGCCTCCTCCTTCCTTCCTCCCATTCCCAATTCCCTCCTTCCCTCCTTCCTTTTCCTTTCCTTCTTTCTTTTTCCTCCTCCTCCTCCTCCTTCCTTCCTCTCATTCCCAACTCCCTCCCTCCCTTCTTGCCTTCTCCTTTTTCTTCTTCCTTTCCTTTCTCCGCCTCCTCCTTCCTTCCTCCCATTCCCAATTCCCTCCTTCCCTCCTTCCTTTTCCTTTCCTTCTTTCCTTTCTTTTTCCTCCTCCTCCTCCTCCTTCCTTCCTCTCATTCCCAACTCCCTCCCTCCCTCCCACCCTTCATTTTTTCCTTTCCTTCCTTCACTTTTCTTTTTCCTTCCCTTCCCTCCTTCTTTTCTCTTCCCTTCTCTTTCTTGGGTTTTTAGTGAGAATGAGCCAGGACAAGCCGTGGTGGCTATACAGAAGCTAAACCAGGCGATCCATTTAATCCACATGTATCAAGGTGTGTCCTACATTTTTCATTGTTTACCCTCATTTTAATAAAATAAATGTGTATTGGATGTTCCCAGTTTAACACCATCAGGGTTATTATGTATGGGTTGCTCTTTTTCCTCATTAAACACTTGCAAGGGGGCAAAAAGAAAAAATAACATTTTGCCAATTTAAACTCCTCTCCCTTCCAAAAGCGCTGGACTACAACCCCCATCATCCACCCACACAGCCTGCCCAGCATCATAGGAGCTGCTGCAATCCAGCACTCCTCCAAGGGCAGAGAAGGGGCGGGGAGGGGGCGGGGGAAGGAAAGAGCAGATCATAGAGACCGAACGCCGCCTTTGGCCTCTCTATGGTTTTTTTCCTCCTCCCCACCCTACGTCTTCGACCGCGTTGCCAGGTGACCGCGCGCCTAACCCGGATGCGGAGGGGCGCTTCCGGTGTGGGCAGCGTGGCTCCCTGAGACAAGATGGCGGCGCCCTTGTCTGTGCAGCTGGAGTTCGGGTGAGGGAAGCCCACCACGAGGAATGAGGGTGGGGGGAAGAAAGCAACTGGGGGGGGTGATGGCTGGGGAGGGGGAATTTGGGGAGGGGGTCCCCTGTGGGTTTGAGGAGGGGGGCTTGGAGGGCGAGGGAGGGGCTTGGGAAAGGGGGGGGTGAGGATGGGGGTAGCAAAACGCTTCTTGTTACCCAGGAAAGTTGGGCGGGGCGGCTGGGGGGGAACCCCTGAAATAAAATAACCCCTCCCCCCCTTTAATCCTTCCCCCATGGGGCCTTCTTGATTGGCTTGGACTACAACTCCCATCCTCCCAGCCAGGCCTTGGCAGGCTGGTCGCCTGGCTGACGTTTTCATTGAGGGTGGACGCCCCCCCCTTAATGATAAAGTTACAACTACTACTACTACTACTACTACTATTATTATTATTATTATTATTGTATACTTTATTCATTAAACATGAAACTCAGTCAACTGAACATTCAAAATATATTATTATTATTATTATTATTATTATTATTATATACTTTATTCATTAAAATGAAACTCAGTCAACTGAACATTCAAAAATAAACTACTATTATTATTTTATTCATTAAACATGAAACTCAGTCAACTGAACATTCAAAAATATTATTATTATTATTATATACTTTATTCATTAAACATGAAACTCAATCAACTGAACATTCAAAAATAAATATTATTATTATTTTATTCATTAAACATGAAACTCAGTCAACTGAACATTCAAAAGTATATTATTATTATTGTTGTTGTTATTATTATTATTATATACTTTATTCATTAAACATGAAACTCAATCAACTGAACATTCAAAAATAAATATTATTATTTTATTCATTAAACATGAAACTCAGTCAACTGAACATTCAAAAATAATAATTATTATTATTATTATATACTTTATTCATTAAAGATGAAACTCAGTCAACAACATTCAAAATTTATTATTATTATTATTATTATTATATACTTTATTCATTAAACATGAAATTCAGTCAACTGAACATTCAAAAATAAACATTATTATTATTATATAATTTATTCATTAAACATGAAACAGTCAACTGAACATTCAAAAATAAACTATTATTTTTATTATTATTTTATTCATTAAACATGAAACTCAGTCAATTGAATATTTAAAAATGCATCACAAATACCATTGGCTAGTGCTAAGGGTTGATAGCGGTTGCTGCCAGCGTCCTAGGTATCAACTAAGTACCATTATTATTATTATTATCATTATCATCATCATCATCATCATTATATACTTTATTCATTAAACATGAAATTCAGTCAACTGAACATTTAAAAATGCATCACAAATACCATTGACTGGTGCTAATGGTTGATACGGGTTGCTGCCAGCGTCCTAGGTATCAACCAAGTGCTTTCTCAAGATTATTATTACTACTATTATTATGGGTGGGGGCAGGAACCCCCAGGAATATTTTATTTTATTAACTACATTTCTATGCTGCCCTATATGTCAACATAATAATAATAATAATATTATTATATATATTATATTATATATATATAATAATATTATTACTATTATTATTATTATGTTGACATATAGGGCGGCATAGAAATGTAGTTAATAAAATAAAATATTCCTGGGGCTTCCTGCCCCCACCCATATTTAAAGCATCTTTGGATGTGTGGGGGGTCTCCCTTCAAGCCCTGGAGAATATCAGAAAGGGGTTGTGTTTGCGATGGTATCATGGTGAATTGACTTTTTCTTCTGGTGCCTTTTGGGGGTGGGGGTGGGGAATAAGATATGGGAGAACAGGTGGGGAGCTGTGATATGTGTTATTCTGCTTGGGGTCCAAAACAAGGCAAAACACACAAGCAACAAAAATGAAGCACATACTGCCCTCCCATTTCAAGCCATTTTATAGTTTTCATCCTTGCCCTTAAGAAACCAAGGAGGACAGAGTGGGAAGTGATATTCTCCTCCAGCTGTAAAACTTTAAAAAAGGGAAAACTTTTAAAAAGACTTTAAAAGAAGGGAAAATGGACACCCAATTAGAAGGACTGAGAGTGGTTAATTTTCATTCAGATTTAAATTTGGATCTAACAAGAAAGAGGCTTTGTATAAAATCATATATAAAATGCCTTTTTTTTTTTTAAAGCCAGGGCAAGGTGAACAGATTCAAACGGCATATATTTTCATGTCTTTGGGCTGGAAATGTCAGGTTTTTCCTAATTGGAAAGTTTGATAAGAATTTTTGGCTACAGTGAAATATCTTGGAGAATCTGGTAACCTGTTAAGAACCATGGGCCATCGTATGAATTTATTTACTTTCTGTATTGAGAGTTAGTCCATGCCTCCAGAATTCAGGGTTCTTTAAATGAGTAGCAGGATGTTTGAATTAGCCATAAAGAATAAATACGAACATGCAGAGA
The DNA here is from genome assembly GCA_038048745.1 of Coluber constrictor foxii. Lineage (NCBI taxonomy): Eukaryota > Metazoa > Chordata > Lepidosauria > Squamata > Colubridae > Coluber > Coluber constrictor. The sequence continues at coordinate 6,575,552 of CM075968.1, forward strand.
GTGATGTTTTCTCATTATTCTCTGAATTGGTTCCTTTATATGTGGTTTAACATGCAAAAGTTTTCATATAATAAGAAAAATCCCAACACATTATTAGCAGTAGCATGTAGTTGATCCACAATGAATGTTCCTTTCTCTGGGATATAGATATACTTAAAAAACAAAACAAAACTAGGTTTAAAAAATTGCTTCTAATATTTAGTGGTCAACCTTTCCATTATGAAGACAGTGGGGGAGAAATTCCTTCATATTAAATAGAGAAAGAGGCACTATTTTAAACGGCAAGTGAATTGAATCGGACATTTACTTTAACTAAGAGTTTTTGTGAGATGCAGTGCTTTCTCAGAAGAACAGCAATGTATACCAGTCATCAAAAAAGCGCAAAAATTCAACATGTATTTTATGCCTTTGAAACATATGTACAGCGATGAGAATAGGCATTTAAAGAAGAGTGCATAATTTAAAAGGTTTAGACCTTCACACCGTCGGTTGACTTTCACAGAATAGAGAATTATCTTTTATAAAACAGGCCGCTATATATCAAGATTAGCTCTTTGGTACTATTTCTCTTATTAATTAATTAATTAATTAATTTATTAGATTTATATACCGCCCTTCTCCTTACGGACTCAGGGCAAATCACCCAATTGACCAGTACTGCTTCTATTGCTTCTACTGTACAGAATTCATTAAATATATGGGGGTGTGCACATCTTAAACTATTACTGCATAAAGAAGCATGTTTGGAATATATATATATATTACTTTTCACATTTATAAATGTGTAATGAATTTTTTAAAGCAATTCTGGATTCAGAGTTTAACCTTCTCAGCCTTAATTTGATCCGCTGTCATAAAATAGGGTTAATCAACCCCCCCCCCTTTTGTAAAAACAATCCTCCGGAGACTGTGGAACTGCAGGTCTCATCTTCCCTATCTATGGGTCAAGCTAGATCTGGTGTGAGTTGAAATCCGACATTTTGAGCCTTGGTGGCGCAGCAGACTAAAGGGCTGTTAAGTAGCACCAGCTGCCTGCAATTACTGCAAGTTCGAATCTCACCAGGCTCAAGGTTGACTCAGCCTTCCATCCTTCCAAATAAAATGAGGACCCGGATTGTGGGGGCAATAAGCTGACTTTGTATAAAAAAAAGAACACCGCTTAGGGCGGCCCGAAAGCCCTACTAAGCAGGTATATACAAAAGTATGAAGGCTATTGCTTAACACATTGTAAGCCGCCCTGAGTCTCCGGAGAAGGGCGGCATATAAATTGAACCAATAAAATGTCTATGTTCATCTCATATTAATCCCAGGCTTATACACTCTAGATCAGTGCCCCCCCCCCCCCCCAAACCTTTTGGGCACCAGGGACTGGAGCCGTGGAGAAAGGTTTTCCCATGGACTGGAGGGGGTGAGGTTTCACGTGCTGCCTGCATCCTTAAAAGCCTCTGGAGCCTGGGGAGGGCAAAAAAAACAGGCCCATGGTGCCATCACATACCAAAAGCGTGCGTGCATGTATGGGGGAGCAGGGCGCATAGAATTATGGGTGTGGGCATGCACGTGTGCCACCGCCCCGCACTCCCCCAGCTTTTGGCATGCGATGGCAAAAAAGTTAGCCATCACTGCCTCATAGGATGGTAAGTCTCATAGGATGGTAGGGAGGACCGAGAAGAGGGGATCCTTTTAGATAAGCCCACCTGCATCTTCCCCCTAGAGACACTGATACCCTTCTTACTCTCCAGAATGGCCTGTGTGTAGTCGTTCTCGCCAGCTCCCTTCCTTTCCTGGAAAAGCCTAAATGGCCCCTCTATGTGTGAGTGTCACAGCTGAATTTCTCCCCGTGAGCGTGTTACAGAAAGGACCTTATCCGCCACCTCACTTGTCTGTGGGAACGCACAAAGTGTGAGCTTGTTTTCACGGCAAGCAAGCAGAAAAGAGACCCTCTCTCCAGTCACTGCTCAAGCTGGCATTTGGCATGAATCTCTAGGTCTGTCCAACATTTAATAATTGCTATTTTCAGTTTTCAGATAACAATTTGGGGGAGAGGAGGGAGGGAGAAAAAAATGGAGAAGACCAACAGCTTTCTTTGAGGAGAGCAACTACCCAGAAATCACGACCTTACAAAGGAAGTGCTGTGCTCCCAGAAAAACTACAGCCAAAACTTGAACATCCCTGGGTTTAAAGATACTGAGAATATTCCACTTTTTAAAAGTTTTCATATTCCTTTGCTGGGGTCTCTTGCAAAGGCTAATGGTCATTTTGTGGTTTGGCTGATGCCCGCTTTCTGTTAAATCTTGGCTAAAGGGATATGTTTTAAACAGGACTGACAATATCTTCAAATCTGGCCTTTATACTTGCCTATGTTTGAAGTGGGATATTTTTGACTGCTGAGCCCAAAATCGGAAGCTGAGCCAAGCCCAAGGCTTTATGAGACTCCCAAGCAAACTATTTAAACGCAGAATGGAGAAAATGGGATTTAAACAAATGCCTGCTCAGCCGTGGTTTTGAGTCTGAGCCATTACAAAAGGGTCAAGGAAAAGACCAAAGGATTCTGGGCCTTAGTAAATTCTCCTTTCGGCTTTCCAGACTCACTCACTCTATATATGCAATTGCTTTTTTTCTACTGTACATTTTAGCTTTAAGACGTTAATGCTTCCCAAACCGGCCTTATACAATTATGTTTCTCTCCCTTCCCCACCCCTTTTGAATTCAGAGGTGGAGCAGAACTCCTGTTTGACGGGGTAAGAAAACATCAAGTGAATTTGCCCCACCAGTCCGAACCTTGTGAGTATTAACTGACTGATAACAAGTCCTTACAGATGCTTATTTACCGTACTTTTCAGAGTATAAGACGCACTTCCACCACCACCAACCCCCCAAAAAGAGGGTGGAAATGTTGGTGCGTCTTATACACCAAATGCAGCCATTTTTGGCCTCCCAAAACCCCGGTCTATGCATCCCATTTTTGCAAAAATGGGAGGCCTGCAGAGTGTTCCTGGGGGCCAGGGAGGGCAAAAATTGGATGCGTGGGAGGTTTGGGAGGCGAAAAATGGCCCGTTTTTTACAAAAACAAGACCGACAGAGGCTTTGGGAGGCCTGCAGAGTGTTCCTGGGGGCTGGGGAGGGCAAAAATGCGACGCACGGAGGCCAAAAACTATTTTTTCTCTTGTTTTCCTCTTCAAAATGTTGGTGCGTCTTATACTCCGGTGTGTCTTATGGTCCGAAAATACGGTATTTAAATAACAACCTCTTCTCAGCAGCCTTAACTCATAAACATATGTCAAACTCTTGGAAAAGCAGCACAATAGCCATCTTTAGAAACTATACAGACATGGATGGAGGAGCATATTCGTAATAACAATCCTTCACAAAGTAAATTAAAAAAAAAACTACAATTCTAAGATGCCCAAAGATTATGGGATTATGGGAGGATATTCTTCACAAAGGAACCTTGAGGGATGAAGTAAAGCTAAACCTAAAAAGATTTAGGTTTATAGCGGATGCGGTGGGTAAGACACTGAGCTTGTCGATTGAAAGGTTGGCAGTTCAGCGGTTCGAATCCCGAGCGCCGCGTAACGGGATGAGCTCCCGTGACTTGTCCCAGCTTCTGCCAACCTAGCAGTTCGAAAGCACGTTAAAAAAATGCAAGTGGAAAAATAGGGACCACCTTTGTTGGGAAGGGAACAGCGTTCCATGCGCCTTTGCCGTTGAGTCATGCCGGCCACATGACCACGGAGACGTCTTCGAACAGCACTGGCTCTTCGGCTTTGAAACAGAGAGGAGCACCGCCCCCTAGAGTCGGGAACGACTAGCACATACGTACGAGGGGAACCTTTACCTAAAAAGATTTCCTGGTTGTTTCTCATCCTGTTTAGACACTACTTTTCACTCTTTTCCCCCTTTGGCTGGCTTAAAAGCTGACCGAAACGAAACCAATTTTATTTCAGACTGTTTTCTAGTCGAGAGCACTGAGGAATTCTGAACTGTCCAGCTTTCTCAGACCGAGCAAAACCTGGGCACCGATACCCCCTCCTCCTTCTTCCCTTTCCGTTAACGTGCAAGGGGGATTTTCTGGCCTGCGAGTTGCAAACCATGGTTTTCAGCATTAAAGCGTCATGCAAGCTGGTGGAGAAAGAGAGACCACGTAGCCTTTTTGTGATCCTGGTTTATATCCAGGGTTTTTTTTTTCCCTCCCCCCTTTTTTTAAAAAAAAATCCAGGCCTTTTCCTGCCAGAGCTGAGCTGGGCCTGCACAGAGTCGCCAGGCAGCAGCGAGGAGGTGTATCGAATGAAAGAGGCAGCTCAGGATAAGGGTGTCCCGCATAGAGAGGAGAGTGGAGCCCAGGAAAAGAAAGGAGGGGGTGGAGGAGAAAAAAACAAACTTGGGAAGTTCCTTAAATCTCCAAGAGAGGAAGAAGGAACAGATTCACAACCCGGATCCTGGAGAACGAATGCAAGGCAGAAAGGGGTATACCCCCATCACACGCACACAAACGCACACACACAGTGAAAAGGTGACAGTGTGGGGAGGTGGGTCCGTAGACCTTTAAACTGTGCAGTTTAGCTTTGCACAGTTCACACTGCCAGCTGTTCCTTTCTCCTCCCTCCCTCCCTCCCTCCCTCCCTCACGAGGGGGCTGTGTTTGCAGAAGTGGGATGGGGTGTCCTGTGCAAAATTGCTTTTGAAAAGAGCTACTTTCTGCTTAATTAAACAATGGGCCGCCCCTGCCCACACACATCTGTACAGGCCCTTCTGCTTTATCCCTCCAACTTTATCCCACAAAGTGCTCCATTCTTGATTCCTTTTCATTTGTAAATCTCCCCTCCCACTGCCCCCCCCACCTTCCTCTTTTGCCAGTCCTCTCCCTTGCCTTTCTCTTCCCTTTCAGATGAAACTGCTGAGAAGCTGGGTGACATTGTCCTGATTTTAAAAAAAAAACACACACACACAAAAAACGGGGGGCAGGGTAATAATTTGAGAATGGAGCTGTTTGCCTTAAAGGCCCTCTGTTTGTCTTTTTTTGAAGATCGGGGCAGAGGGGAGGGGGGAGAGAGATGGGGGGGGGTAGGTAGAAACTTCTGGGATGGTCAGAGTTTTGAATTTGACCCCCTTTGCAAAACTGGGATGAGATGGAGTTGCTTTTTTGGACGGGCTTCTTCTGAACAGCACAAAATTCTTTTCTTTCTTTCTTTCTTTTTTCTTCTCCTTCTTGCTCCACTCGATAAAAATCAAGAGAGATTTTCATCTGGGCTACATTGGATTTGGAACTGACCTGCTGCTCTCTTAGATTAATCATCCTAAATCTTATTTCAAGGCCGCTCATCACGGCTAGATCTCTGAAGCAAGAGAGAAGTTTCTGCATTTAATGCCTCTTTAGGGAAAAGAACTGTCTTTAAAGACAAAGCAAAAGGGATATAGAATGGAATGGAATGGAATGGAATGGAATGGAATGGAATGGAATGGAATGGAATGGAATGGAATAGAATAGAATAGAATAGAATAGAATAGAATAGAATAGAATAGAATAGAATAGAATAGAATAGAATAGAATAGAATAGAAGAATGGAATGGAATGGAATGGAATAGAAGAGAAGAGAAGAATGGAATGGAATGGAATGGAATGGAATGGAATGGAATGGAATGGAATAGAATAGAATAGAATAGAATAGAATAGAATAGAATAGAATAGAATAGAATAGAATAGAATAGAATAGAATAGAATAGAAGAATGGAATGGAATGGAATAGAAGAGAAGAGAAGAATGGAATGGAATGGAATGGAATGGAATGGAATGGAATGGAATGGAATGGAATGGAATAGAATAGAATAGAATAGAATAGAATAGAATAGAATAGAATAGAATAGAATAGAATAGAATAACAAGAGTTGGAAGGGACTTTGGAGGTCTTCTAGTCCAACCCCCTGCTTAGGCAGGAAACCCGACACCACTTCAGACGGATGGTTATCCAATCTCTTCTTAAAATCTTCCAGTGTTGGAGCATTCACAACTTCTGGAGGCCAGTTGTTCCACTGATTCATTGTTCTCACTGTCAGGAAATTTCTCCTTAGTTCTAAGTTGCTTCTCTCCTTGGTGAATTTCCACCCATTGCTTCTTGTCCTGCCCTCAGGTGCTTTGGAGAATAGCTTGACTCCCTCTTCTTTGGGGCAGCCCCTGAGATACTGGAAGACTGCTCTCATGTCTCCCCTTGTCCTTCTTTTCCTTAAACTAGACCTACCCAGTTCCTGCAACCGTTCTTCCTATGTTTTAGCCTCCAATCCCCTAATCCTCTTTGTTGCTCTTCTCTGCACTCTTTCTAGAGTCTCCACATCTTTTTTACATCTTAAGGACCAAAACTGGATGCAGGATTCCAAGTGGGGCCTTACCAAAGCATTATAAAGTGGTATTAACACTTCACATGATCTTGATTCCATCCCTCTGTTGATGCAGCCTAGAACAGTGTTGGCTTTTTGGGCAGCTATATGTACTGTATATATTTTCCTTTTGATTCATGCATGCAAATGCATTGAGTTTTTTTAAAAAACTTGCTGAACCCACTAAGATTTCTTGAATGAAATGACTCAAAAAAGGTTTATCAACCTCGATTAAATCGGCTTGATTGTAGTCTTCTCTTTCTCCAGCCAAAGCATTCCTTTTTCTGATAGAATGTTTGTAGCTCAGGTGTGTGTCGGGGGGGTCCTTGGTGCTCTCTGAGCTTTGTGGTTTTCTGGCAGACGTTTTATGATCCAACTAGGGAACATCATCAGTGTTAGAAGGGAGTGGGGTTTGTGGGGAGGAGGGAGAAAGAAGGAGAAGAAGGAGGAGGAGGAGGAGGAGGAAAGGAAAGGAAAGGAAAGGAAAGGAAAGGAAAGGAAAGGAAAGGAAAGGAAAGGAAAGGAAAGGAAAGGAAAGGAATGAAGGAAAGGAAAGGAAAGGAAAGGAAAGGAAAGGAAAGGAAAGGAAAGGAAAGGAATGAAGGAAAGGAAAGGAAAGGAAAGGAAAGGAAAGGAAAGGAAGGGGAAGGGGAAGGAAAGAAAAAGGGGAGGAGAGGACAGGAAAGGAAGGGAAGGGAAGGAAAAGAGGAGAAGGGAAGGAAAGGAAAGGAAAAGAGAAGAAGAAGGAAGGAAAGGAAGGAAAGGAAAGGAAAGGAAAGGAAAGAGGAGAAGGAAAGGAAGAGGAAAGGAAAGGAGAGGAAAGGGAAGGAAGGAAAGGAAAAGAGGAGAAGGAAAGAAAGGAAAAATAGGAGAAGGAAAGGAAAGGGGAAGGAAAGGAAAGGAAAGAGGAGAAGGAAAGAAAAGGAAAAGAGGAGAAGGAAAGGAAGGGGGAAGAAAGGAAAGGAAGGGGAAGGAAAGGAAAAGAGAAGGGAAGGAGAGGAGAGGAAAGGGAAGGGAAGGGGAGGAGAGGAGAGGAGAGGAAAAGAGGAGAAGGAAAGGAAAGGGAAAGAGGAGAAGGAAAGGAAGGAAAAGAGGAGAAGGAAAGGAAAAGAGGAGAAGGAAAGGAGAGGAAAAGAGGAGAAGAAAGGAAAGGGAAAGAGGAGAAGGAAAGGAAAGGAAAAGAGGAGAAGGAAAGGAAAAGAGGAGAAGGAAAGGAGAGGAAAAGAGGAGAAGGAAAGGAAAGGGGAAGAAAAGAAGGAAAGGAAAAGAGGAGAAAGAAAGGAAAGGAAAGGAAACCTAAGCTCAGAGACCACCAAAGACCCCACACTCCTGGTTCTTTTTGCACGGATGTCGCTCAAGCTTGTTGGATTTTTCTTTTTTTAATGATTGAAAGGTGGGGAGAGGGGTTGGCTAAAGTAGTCCAGGGTGTCTTCTCTATCCTAGAAAAAATTGTAGATTCATGATTCCCATTTTCTGTTTTGGGGAATAGAAGTTGAGAAATTGACCAGCCCATCAAGTTCACAGGGTCGACCTTGGTTCCCAGACCTCTGTGAACGCAAAGCGGTTTCCCTGCTTTGAATTTGGCGGAGCTGCCACGTTTCGTTGCCGTGGCTGAGGCTCTGGAGACACACACACACATAAACACACACACACACACACCAGGCTTCCGATATGGAGAGAGTGAACGCAGGAGGGGAAGGAGAGACGGATATGAAAGAACTCCTCTCTCTCGGAGGGCTGCCTCGAATTACCATAGCTTGCATATCTTGACCAACGTAACAGATGCCCAACTTGATTGGCTGGCTGGCTGGCTTGCCGAGGGAGCGAAATTTCGACTTTATTCCCTGGGGAGAATTTGAATCCAGACCAGGCTGCAGCTGAGGCTGGCTGGCTGAACGGACAGCTGTCTTGCTCTTCTTCGTCCCTTTTGATGCATACTCAGGGAAGGTGACCTCTTGAAGTGAAACAACCCACCTAGACTCTCTCCTCCTCCTCTTCTTTCTCCTTCCTTCTCCTCTTTCTTCTTCTTTCTTTATTCCTCCTCTTCCTCCTCTTCTTTCTTTCTTCCTCTTCCTCTTCCCTCCTCCTCCTCTTCCTCTTCTTCTTCTTCCTCTCTTCCTCCTCCTCCTCCTCCTCTTTCTACTTCTTCCTCCTCTTTCTTCTTTCTTTCTTCTCCTCCTCTTTCTACTTCCTTCTTCTCCTTTTCTCCTCCTCTTCCTCCTCCCTCTTCTCCTTTCTTCCTCTTCCTCCTCTTCCTTCTCCTTTTTCTTCCTCCTCCTCCTCCTCCTCCTTCCCCCTCCTTTTTCTTCTCCTTTCTTTCTTCCTCCTCTTCCTCTTCCTCCTCTTTCTACTTCCCCCTCCTCTTTCTTCTTTCTTTCTTCCTCCTTTGCTTTCTACTTCCTCCTCCTCCTGTTTCTACTTCCTCCTCCTTTCTTCTTTCTTTCTTCCTCCTCTTTCTCCTTCCTTCTTCTCCTTCTTCTCCTTTCTTTCTTCCTCCTCCTCTTTCTTCTCCTTCTTTCTTCCTCTTCCTCCTCTTTCTTCCCCTTTTTCCTTCCTCCTTCCTCCTCCTTTTCTTCTTCCTTCCTCCTCCTCCGTCCTCCTCTTCCTCCTCCTTCTTCCTTCCTCCTCCCATGTCCTGATGCAGAGTTGAAACAAATCTTATTTTTTTTTAAAAAAAGTTTTGTTTGTTAAATTTAATATGCTGACGAAGTCCCTATCAAACCACACTGTAGGGTGGGTTCTTCCCACTGCCTATGTGGCCTCACCCCAGCCCTGCATGATGTATTTAAGGTTTGGGGAGCTGTGGGGAGGGGGTTGCCAGGGGGGAGATACAAATGAGAAACGCCATCCCAAGGCTACCTCATTTCAGCTTATGACCTTCGATGAGCCCGTCCTTCTGGCCCCCCACCCCCGTCTTCATTCAGCCATGCCACATTTGGCTTCCCCCAGACCGAGTGGGTCCCTCCTCCTCCTCCTCTCCCCCCTCATTATTATTTTTTAAACGTGAAGAATAAGTCATCTATCAATCCAAAGAGGTGCTCCAGCGTCTCAGGGAGGGGGGAGGGGGTTGCTTTGTCATGGCGACGGGATGACAATTGGTCGGAGGTAGTGACCTCAGCAAATTGAAGCTTGGGCTGTGGTCACTTGTGATAAATGATCCCCTTCTCCTGGGGGACCGGGGTGAAAGGCCTAGGGGAGGGCTCCGGGTCCCCCACCTCCAGCGAAACGTCTGAGCAACCCATTCAGAGACTTGATGGAAGTGTTGACGCCTCATGCCTGGTTGACTGGCTTGGCGGTACATCTCACTACTGCTCCCTTCTTCTTCTTCTTCTTCTTCTTCTTCTTCTTCTTCTTCTTCTTCTTCTTCTTCTTCTTCTTCTTCTTCTTCTTCTTCTCCTCCTCCTCCTCCTCCTCCTCCTCCTCCTCCTCCTCCTCCTCCTCCTTCTTCCCTCTTCTATCTTCTTTTCACCTATCTTCTTCTCCTCCTTTCTCCTTCTCCTTTTCATCTCCTCTTCCTCCCCTCCTCCTCTTCCTCCTCCTCTTCTTCTTCCCTCTTCCCTCTTCTTGTTCTTCTCCTCCTCCTTTTCTTCTCCTTCTTCTTCTTCCCTCTTGTATCTTCTTTTCACCTATCTTCTTCTCCTCCTTTCTCCTTCTCCTTTTATCTCCTCTTCCTCCTCCTGCTCCTCTTCCTCCTCCTCTTCTTCTTCCCTCTTCTATCTTCTTGTTCTTCTCTCCTCCTCCTCTCCTTCTCCTTCTCCTTCCCTCTTCTATCTTCTTTTCACCTATCTTTTCCTCCTCCTTTTCATTTCCTCCTATTCCTCCCCCCTCCTCCTCCTCTTCTTCTTCTTCCCTCTTCTATCTTCTTGCTCTTCCTCCTCCTCTTCTCCTTCTCCACCTCCTCCTCCTTCTTCCCTCTTCTATCTTCTTTTCACCTATCTTCTTCTCCTCCTTTCTCCTTCTCCTTTTCATCTCCTCTTCCTCCCCCTCCTCCTCTTCCTCCTCCTCTTCTTCTTCCCTCTTCTATCTTCTTGTTCTTCTCCTCTTCTTCTCCTTCTCCTTCTCCTTCTTCCTTCTTCCCTCTTCTATCTTCTTTTCACCTATCTTTTCCTCCTCCTTTTCATTTCCTCCTATTCCTCCCCCCTCCTCCTCCTCCTCCTCCTCCTCCTTTTTCTTCTTCCCTCTTCTATCTTCTTTTCACCTATCTTCTTCTCCTTCTTTCTCCTTCTCCTTTTCATCTCCTCTTCCTCCCCCTCCTCCTCTTCCTCCTCCTCTTCTTCTTCCCTCTTCTATCTTCTTGTTCTTCTCCTCTTCTTCTCCTTCTCCTTCTCCTTCTTCCTTCTTCCCTCTTCTATCTTCTTTTCACCTATCTTTTCCTCCTCCTTTTCATTTCCTCCTATTCCTCCCCCCTCCTCCTCCTTCTCCTCCTCCTCCTCCTTTTTCTTCTTCCCTCTTCTATCTTCTTTTCACCTATCTTCTTCTCCTTCTTTCTCCTTCTCCTTTTCTTCTCCTCCTCCTCCTCCTTCCCTCTTCTATCTTCTTTTCACCTATCTTTTCCTCCTCCTTTTCATTTCCTCCTATTCCTCCCCCCTCCTCCTCCTTCTCCTTCTCCTCCTCCTCCTCTTCTTCTTCTTCCCTCTTCTATCTTCTTGCTCTTCCTCCTCCTCTTCTCCTTCTCCTCCTCCTCCTCCTCCTCCTCCTTCTTCTTCTCCCCAATACGGTGGCCTGGGTGCCTCAGCCTCGCGCCCAGGGCCTTGTGGACAAGGTGAGACGCAGGCCATCCTCCACCTGCGACCACAATTGACTCTCCGACATTTCCGTCGTTAAGCGAGAGGTCCATTAAAGGGGCTTCGTGAATTTTCGTGAATTTTTCTTTGCCGTCGTCTTTTTTTTTAAGTGAACCGCCGTAATTAATAAGCGAGCAACCTGGCCATTAAGTGGCTTCCCCGTGGACTTTGCTGGTCAGAAGGTGACAAAAGTGGGAATCTCACGTGACACCCTCCCCTCCCCCCCGGGGACACTGCAGCCGTCATAAATATGAGTCAGTTGCCAAATTGTCTGAATTTTGATCACGTGATCATGGGGAGTCCGTGAAGGTGATAACTCTGAAAAACTGGTCGTAAGTCCCTTTTCTCAGTAAGTCTGGTCACTAAATGAACTGTCGTAAGGCGAGGACTACCTGTACGGGGTATGACCCAGGATGGTTCTGTTCCTGGGATACCAGGCACAGAACCTGGGGTGGCCCTGTGCCATTTCGTCCGGCCGGTGAGATCTTGCAAAATGCCCCAACAAGAGGACCACCTTGTCCTACTAAAGAGCTTGTTTTCAAAAAGAATGATAGCAATAGCACTTAGATTTATATATCGCTTCACAGAGCTTCACAGCCCTTGCTAAGCATTTTACAGAGTCAGCCTCTTGCCCCCAACAATCTAGATCCTCATTTGACCCACCTCGGAAGGACGGAAGGCTGAGTCCACCTTGAGCCGGTCAGGATCGAACTGCTAGCAGTGGGCAGAGTGAGCCAACAACCTAGGCTCATAGATAGATAGATAGATAGATAGATAGATAGATAGATAGATAGATAGATAGATAGATAGATAGATAGATGATAGATAGATAGATAGATAGATAGATAGATAGATAGATAGATAGATAGATAGACAGACAGACAGACAGACAGACAGACAGACAATGGACAATAGACAGACAGATAGACATAGAGATAGAGAGCAAGAGTACTTATATACCGCTTCACAGTGCTTTTCCAGTCCTCTCTAAGCAGTTTACAGAGTCAGCCTCTTGGCCCCAACAATCCGGGTCCTCATTTGACCAACCTCGGAAGGACGGAAGGCTGAGTCAACCTTGAGCCGGTCAGGATCGAACTCCTGGCAGTGGGCAAAGTTAGCCTGCAATACTGCATTCTAACCACTGCGCCCCCATGGCAAGGAAGGAAGGAGGGAGGGAGGGAGGGAGGGAGGAAGGAAGGAAAGAAGGAAGGAAGGAAGGAAGGAAGGAAGGAAGGAAGGAAGGAAGGAGAAATGAGAGGGACAGAAATAAGGAAGGGAAGTAAGCAATAGCATTTAGATTTACATACCGCTTCACAGTGCTTTCCAGCCCTCGCTAAGCATTTTACACAGTCAGCCTATGGCCCCCAACAATCTGGGTCCTCATTTGACCAACCTCAGAAGGACGGAAGGCTGAGTCAACCTTAAGCTGGTCAGGATCGAACTCCTGGCAGTGGGCAGAGTTAGCCTGCAATACTGCATTCTAACCACTGTGCCAACGCGGTTCTTAGATAACTATAGAGATAGATAGATAGATGATAGATAGATAGATAGATAGATAGATAGATAGATAGATAGATAAATGATAGATAGATAGATAAATGATAGATAGATAGATAGATAGATAGATAGATAGATAGATAGATAGATAGATAGATAGATAGAAAGATAGATAGATAGATAGATAGATATTATTTAGACTTATATCCCGCCCTATCTCTGAAAGGACTCAAGGCGGCTCACAACAGTAAAACACACAAAGTGTGTTACACAAATTTTTTAAAAATACCCAATAAAACTATAAAAACCATTAAAATCCCCTCTAAAACCCCTTCAGTCCAAACCGCCCAGGCGGAATAGCCATGTTTTAAGGCCACGGCGGAAAGAGCGAAGGTCAGGGGCCACCCGGAGGCCCAGGGGGAGCTGATTCCACAGGGTAGGGGCGCCCACAGAGAAGGCCCGCTGCCTAGGGGTCACCAACCGACATTGTCCGCCCGACGGCACCCCAAGGAGACCCTCCCTGTGGGAACGCACCGAGCAATGGGGAGCAGTCGCTGGCCTCAGATGGTCCGTCAAATACCCCGGGCCTAAGCCATGTAGGGCTTTATAGGTGATTACCAGCACCTTAGAAAGATAGATAGATAGATAGATAGATAGATAGATAGATAGATAGATGATAGATAGATAGATAGATAGATAGATAGATAGATAGATAGATAGATAGATAGATAGATGATAGATAGATAGATGATAGATAGATAGATAGATGATAGATAGATAGATGATAGATGATAGATAGATAGATGATAGATAGATAGATGATAGATAGATAGATAGATAGATAGATAGATAGATAGATAGATAGATAGATAGATAGATAGATAGATGATAGATAGATAGATAGATAGAGACAGATGATAGATAGATAGATAGATAGATAGATAGATAGATAGATAGATAGATAGATAGATGATAGATAGATAGATAGATGATAGATAGATAGATAGATGATAGATAGATAGATAGATAGATAGATAGATAGATAGATAGATGATAGATAGAGACAGATAGATAGATAGATAGATAGATAGATAGATAGATAGATAGATAGATAGATAGATAGATAGATAGATAGATAGATACAGACAGATATAGATAGATAGATAGATAGATAGATAGATAGATAGATAGATAGATAGATAGATAGATAGATAGATAGATGATAGATAGAGATAGATAGAGACAGATAGATAGATAGATAGATAGATAGATAGATAGATAGATAGATAGATAGATGATAGAGATAGAGACAGACAGACAGACAGACAGATAGATAGATAGATAGATAGCTTCACAGTACTTCACAACCCTCTCTAAGCAGTGTATTGCCCCCAATAATCTGGTTCCCCAATGATGGTCCCGAGCAAAGCCTCAATCCTTCAGCTCAACCACAGTTTCCTTTCCGCTCCACCAACTGTTCTAGGCTTGACTTCTCAATTGCTTTAATGACTTCCCTGCATGAGGAGTTGGGGGCAGGGGCAAATGGGAGAAGCCCCTCATCTCCCCACCCTCTGCTCATCCCTGTAAAGGCAGGACCCTCGTATTAAGGAAGGCCCTTCCTTAAGTTTCCTTCGAAAGGCATCACGGTTTTAGACCCCGAATCCGTGCTTGGAAGTTGGCGCAAGCGATTACATTTCCAAAGGGGAGAAGAAGCAAAAAATAAGCATGTTTATTTCTTTACGAAACGAATCGACTGCCTCCGTCTCTCCGGATTCTTTTCTAAAAACCACGTCCCAAGAAGGGGCACCTTGTGGATGATTGGAGTGGGGAGTGGGGGAAAAAGAAACCCCCAAGGCGAATAAAATCAAAAATAAGGGCCGTACGTAAGAGCACCAAAAGTGAATAAATGATGTGACAAATGTGTATATGAAAAAAAAAAAACGAGAAATAAAGGGACGATAAAGATAATAAAGGATGAGAAAAAAGGGGAATGTAGAAAGTAGAAGGTAAGAGGAACGAAACTGATACGTAGAAAGAAACGCATATTGTGTGTTTTTAGGCTGCGTTGTATTGTTGTTGCTGTAAAATTAATTTTAAAAAATTAAAATTAAAATTAAAATTAAAAATAAGAGCACCAGACTGCCTACCGTTCCTAATGTTCCCTTTAATTGTATTCATTTTATGTCTTCCATTCATGCTTAATATACACTGCTCAAAAAAATAAAGGGAACACAAGCAGAAGACATCCGAGATCTGAATGAATGAAATAGCCTTATTAAATACTTTGTTCTTTACATACAGTAGTTTATACACTGCTCAAACACCTAAAGGAAACCCAAAATTACTGTATGTAACAAACAAAGTATTTAATAAGGCTATTTCATTCATTCAGATCTCGGATGTCTTCCGCTTGTGTTCCCTTTATTTTTTTGAGCAGTGTATATTATCTAATATGTACTCAGCTAAATAAATAAAATAAAATAAATAAAAATATCATTCTTAATGGGCGCTGTCCTTCTATCTATCCCGTCCTGCAGCAAGAGGACCAGTATTAATATTACGGCCCTGCCTTGACCGATGGGATGGGGGGGGGGTATGGCGGTAGGATTTCAAGATAATTTGAAGTTGGGGTGGGTTGAAATTATGAGTCGAGGAGGGGGGAGAGACTAAATGTTTGTTATTTTAACTGAATGTTAGTACCTACTTTACGCAGAGGGCTGATGCAGTGTCCTTAAGAGACACCCTGGAGTAGTCCAGCTGAGTGACTTTTTAACAACCACCAAGCCCTGAAAGACAAAAAGAGCAGAAACACTGGGAGAAGAAAAGGGGGGGGGGAACAAAGCACCCCCACGTGAAGTATTAACCAGCCTGCTTTCCTTTTTTCAAAAGATCCTTTTAACCAATTAATTTCCTCTGCGCCACCCACCTACCCACCCCTCTTCTCATCTCCCCAGGACAAAATGAGCTGATGTTATCGTTCCCCCTCAAAGAAAATTGTTTTCGGGGGCGGGGGGGGGCTTTTGTCGGTTAAATTGATACTAAAGCAAGAAAGGGGGCGAGGGGGAGGAGATATCACCCCACGCTTCTCCCTACTGAAGGGAGGGAAAGTGGGGGTAGGATGGGGGACGGGAGCAATGAACGATTGTGCTGAATTAAGGGATAGGGGGAGAAAAGCCAATTGGGGTTTGCAATATATGCTTCCCAGCGAGGTCTTATTTTAATCGTGTGGGGTTTTTTTTTTGTTGATGTTTTTTTTATAGGGAACCTCCGACATTTGCTGACGTGGATCAAAGGAAACCTGCTGAAAGAGAGGCCTGAATTATTTGTGCAAGGAGACTCGGTGTGAGTACACACACAGACATACGCACGCCGTCGTAGCGCCGAGACTCGCAGCTTGCAAACTGACAGCCTGAGAGGGAAATCCCTTTCTAAGGAATTTCTCTCGCAAGGGCCCCAACTTGCAAGGGAGTAAGTGGCTCAATTCGAGCCATTTACTCCCTCTTTCAAAACGGAATCCAGCCGGTGCCTGTTGTAGGATGGGCATCCGCATCAATTTTGTGTCTGCTTTACTACATGCTCTTCTTTAAAAAATTATTTTAAGAACCTCCGATTGTAGAGGCTTAACCCTCCGCGCGTTCCTTCCTAAGCGCAGAAGGGAAACCAATTATCGCTCCCTGATCTGGGCCTGTCTTCCTAATCCTCCACGCCACGCTCCCCCTGTCCGTTGGAGAGCGCGCGCTGCTCTCCCCGTAACTTGACATCTTCGGCGGTGTCTTCCGCCGCCATCTGCCTCTGGGAGAAATCCTCCTCCTTTTCAAGTCCTCCCACCCCTTCCTAAATTTCCTCTCTGCAGTGAGATCAGGAGAATCCTGGTTAGCATTCATCCCGTTCCCCACCCACCCACCCACAATTCGGTGTGGGAGGGCAGCGTGGAGCGCCAGTTCTTTCCCCCCTCCCTCCTCCAAACCCTGGGAAAAAAATCGATTGCTAGGAAGCCGAAGATAGACAGGGGGATTCCTGTCGACCTTGCAGGCTTTCCGTGGGATCTCAGCTGCTACTTGGCTTTTTTTTAAAAAAATTTCCACCGCATTGGCTTCCCCCCAGTGCTCAGTCCGCAGGGCAGATTTAAATTACAGGGATGAACAGGATTGTGCCGAGCCACTGATGACGTGCTGCCTTGGAGCGTTTTTTTAAGAAGGGTATCTCTCTATCAGTCACAGCCTATCCTGATGTTAACCGGGGTTTGCTCGGCCTCAAGAACGTCTGCCACTCAAGCCTTCGGGCACTTAAGCTTCCAAACGAGACCACCCCAAAAACTTCTTTTAAGGTGGGCGCAATCCGAAAACCGTCAAGGA
Source organism: Coluber constrictor foxii (assembly GCA_038048745.1). Classification (NCBI taxonomy): domain Eukaryota; kingdom Metazoa; phylum Chordata; class Lepidosauria; order Squamata; family Colubridae; genus Coluber; species Coluber constrictor. Next base: position 6,592,556 of record CM075968.1, read on the forward strand.
AAAGAAGGAAAAAAAAACAACGCTTTAGTCCTTAACGGATGCGACCGTCAGCTGTACAGATTTGCAAGCGCCCCGTAAGAAGCTGAGTGGGCTGGACTAGATTTGCAGCTCACCGTGGTGATGGATGTCGCTAGTGAGAGAGGGCAAGAGCAAATGCAGCAAGGAAGCCGTGAAAATTATAGGGATTGTTCTCCCTCGAAGACGATTAAAAGCAGGAAGGGTCAGAGTAATTTGTGTACGGGAAATAGATCTTGGCTGAACCTTGGGAGAGGTTTTTTGAGAGCGGAAATAAATCGGCGGTTTGAGCGTGCGACCGACAAATCCTGCCACTGCCGTGCATATTTCTAGACCCGAAACCTGTTTCTCTTAACAGCTTCTCTCTTTTTCCCTGTAGGCGCCCAGGAATCCTGGTGCTTATTAATGATGCAGATTGGGAGCTGATGGTATGTCTCACTTCGATTATGCGGAAGGTGTCTGTTTTCTGCAGTGGCCAGAAGGGAGGTCCCAAAGGGGTTGTTGTGGTGTCAGGTTTTGGGGGCGCCCCTTCCTTTTCCTTTCTGGATGCGGAAATGAACCATCCCTGTCTTATTTGATGCCCACTGGGGTGTTTAGTTCCTCCTTGGCTAGTTTGGGGCATTTCCTCTGGATGGTGAAGGAACAAAATGGACCTTAGCGCCTTCCAAACTATTCCTTGACTGTCACGGGCAAAGGATTGGGACCACAGGTTGAGTGGTAGTTCAGAAAGATTTATTGTTTAAGCCGACAAGAACCCAGTTAACTATCGGTCAGCACTAGATAAGGGTCAACAGGAAGAGTTACCCTGGGTAAATTTTGCAAATAAATAAGCAGAATTCAATGGCAGCTGGACTTGGATCTCATGTGGCGGCGCAAGGATGCCAAACTGATGACGTATTTCATTCCGCCTTCCAGCTCTATCTGCTCATCTTCATTGACTCTCCTTTGCTTTCTTCCTTTCTTCCTTCCTTCCTTCCTTCCTTCAGGGCAACCTGGACTATCAACTCCAAGACCAAGATCATGTGGTTTTCATCTCCACCTTACACGGGGGTTAGCCCCCCCCTCCCCCCCCCCCCCCGCGCGCCAGGGAGGGGGCAATCCCAAACTAGCAAGGACAAAACTAAACAGCCTTTCGGTTGAGCCAACTTCGTAAGAAAGCCAAAAACATTTTTGGAAGAGCCTGGACTTGCAGGGTTGAATCCCAGCTTTGGATGGGAAGAATGTAACCCTGGAATGTTTTCTCATGGGCTGTGGGTCAGGCAAGCCCCCCCGAACCATTGTTGACTCTTGAGAAATGAGGAGGGAAACCGGAGAGCTGCAGCTGAGCCCCATTGTCATTTGCAGTGGCTGTTTGCTTTTAAGAAGTCGCCATCTTCTTTCTCCCTAGCAGCCAGAAGAGACAATCCCAGGGCTGGGATGTGATAAGGACCAGGGACCTTCTCTGCTTCTGATCCACCCTTCCAAGGCCTTAAGACCACAGTACCGCTTGGCTTATTTCTCCGTTTGATCCGCAAGACCTCCCAACCAGCATTTCGGGAGCTGAGCTGAAAAAATTACCTGGGCCAGCTACAAATGCTCGCTTTGAATTTAGGGTGTGTGCTATGTGTGTGCCAAGGTTGTGCAAAAATCTGGACTGGTCTTGGGTCTCCGGCTTGTCCAGGAGACTTCCAACTCCTGCTATTCTGATTCCCTCACTTGCCTTTCTTGTAGCTATATTTTAAATAAATATTGTGCAGAGCTTCCTTTGCTAATATTTCACCTGCTAACCGCGGTTTGTGTGTCTTTTCATCAGGGACGCCAAAGGCCCACTCTATTGTCAGTAGCAACGAATAAAATGGCTCCGGTGTATTCTGCGGATAATTCTTTTTTAATTTTTTTTTATTAAACACATATTAAAACATTGAACACAGTGTAAACATCCTGGCATTATCTTTGCCATACATACTAAAATAAACAATAAGTATCATATACACCTTGCTAATAGGGACGCTGTGGCTCAGTGGCTAAGATGCTGAGCTTGTCGATCGGAAGGTTGGCAGTTCAGCGGTTCGAATCCCCGGCGCAGCGTAACGGGGTGAGCTCCCATTCCTAGCAGTTTGAAAGCATCTTAAAAATGCAAGTAGAAAAATAGGGACCACCTTCGGTGGGAAGGGAACAGCGTTCTGTGCACCTTTGGCATTGAGTCATGCCGGCCACATGACCACGGAGACGTCTTCGGATAGCGCTGGCTCTTCGGCTTTGAAACGGAGATGACCACCGCCCTCTAGAGTCGGGAACGACTAGCACATATGTGCGAGGGGAACCTTTACCTTTACCTTGCTACTTACATACATTTGGTCTATTCAGTATTTACATATATAAAGACATCATTTTTCTACCTATATTACTTATACATTTGCCTTTATCCTCTTTCATTCTATAGAACAGTTCTCTGTTCTATAAGTTCTAGTCAGTTCATATTTTTCATCCCTCCTTTCTGTTCCAACAAATCGATAAAATTTGTCCCGTATTTTATAATCTGACACGCCTTTTGTTTTTCAATTCCTACGTTTGTCCCATTTCATCGGCGGATAATTCTCGTTTTTAACGGTTTCCGTCAAGTGAAGTTGGGCCATTAGTCTGCCTAGATTGCAAAATGGCGGACGGTGCGTGTGGCTTCTACATTTTGAGGAAGAGCCTAGCTATCAAATCCTCTGAATTCCCCGAACGGTATTCTAGAAACCAGAGATCTAGTGCATCTGGAAGGCACCAAGTTGGAGAAAAGCAATCTAATGTTGAGGACATTCGTTTTTATGACTGAAAACCTCGGTTCCATCCGGCCTAGAACTGAATATTCTTGCACAAGGGAACTGTTTCGTGGGGGTGGAGAGGGACTTAATTTTCCCCAATTGTTGACTTTTTCTGGATCACTGGTGGTAGATCTTCCCCACACTGAGGGCAGAAACATAATTTTAATAAACTCCAAAGGGACAGCCGACGAGAGACGTCAAACCTCTCATCACCGATGCAAACCGAAAAGCTTGAGCATGTTTGCAAAGGCGGGATTGTAATTTCTCTCTCTGCGTGCATAGTTTTAAGTTCTGATTTTATTTTGATTTTTTTAAAAAAATCAGATACACCCGCCGTAGTGGGCAGAGCCAGGCAATCGACTGACTGAAGGGGGAGAAAGGAGAAATAAACACAAATAATCTCCGAGCTTAATTTCTGCAAAGCAATCTTTTCTCAAAATGGCAAATTGCATCCCTAAGATACGACGGTGCAGATCTTGAAGCGACGCTCTGCTCTTGCTTTTCCATTCAAGATTTGTGGGGCAGAGATGTGGAGCAAGAAATTCAACATTTCTGCAAGTTTCCTGTCAGCTGGCCAACCTGAAAATCCATTGATTGAAGTGAGATGCAGAGAGAACTTTCAGAAGTTAGCTATTAATTAGTGATTTTTGTACATGCTCAGAAAGGGCCTTTTTGTGGTACAGGATCCAAATCTCATTTGGCATTTGGAAGAGGATTCAAATGAACTGGCCACATTTCTGTTTTTCCCGAGGCCGCCAACACCAGTTGTTCAAAAAACCTAAACTCTGAGTTTAATGGGTCTGCAAAAACAAAAACGACCCCCCCCACACACAGCAAATATCCCTGTTCAAATTCTGGATGTGTAAATTATACATGATTTTTCAATATAAATGCTGAAGGAAACTCCCAGGATGATTAAAGGGCTGTCAATCCTTTTTTAAAAAAAAAAAAAACACACACACACAATCCTATGAATCAGCAGATTTAATGTATCCGGTTTAATCAGCCTAGTAAAATCTGCAGAGCTGAACATTTTTACCTAGCAAAGCTGTAAAAGTTTAGTGGGGATGGTCTTGGGGTCCATTCGGAAGAATTGCCGACATGTTTTATGAACTAGTCTTAATTCTTTAAAAGGGGCCTGGTGGCTCAGCAGACTAAAAGCATTGTGATTAACACCAGCTGTCTGCAATTACTGCAAGTTCAAATCTCACCAGGCTCAAGGTTGACTCAGCCTTCCATCCTTTCTAAGGTAGGTCAATTGAGGACCCAGTTTGTGGGGGCAATAAGCTGACTTTGTATAAAATATACAAAAGTATGAAGGCTATTGCTTAACGCATTGGGAGTCTCCGGAGAAGGGCAGCATATAAATTAAATTTTAAAAAAAAAATCTGGAAAGGTTTTTTAATAAAATACTTTAGTCTGGAAAAGGTATTGCCAGATTCTTTCTGAATCTGAAAGGGGTGAAATTTAGGCCCCCGTTTTAAGAAAATGGCTTGGAGTAAGGTGAAATTCCCCAAAGGTGCTTTTTCCAGAGGCAACTGGACTTCCTTGCTATTCTTTTGAGCTGAGGAAGCTCCTTGGATGAGAAGTAAAACATCTTCAAAAGAATAACAAAGGCGCTTTTCAAGTTGCCTCTTGAAAAAGCACTTTTGGGACAACCATGATTTGGATGACTGAGAATCTCCAGAGACGGAGTAAGGAAAAAAAAATATATTGGAAAGTTTAAAACACTTTGGACCCAAGGGGGAAAAAAAAGTTTAAAAGACTCCGAATTCCAGGGAATAAGAACAAGCCAAGGGAACAAATCACCGGACAAAATATTCTCTTCTGAAATAATTTCCTTTTCTAGCAAATCTTTACTACAAAAATGTGCCTGTTTTAAAATGTCTTCTCAGCTCTTCTGGGCTGATTCCAACCACCGACCCTGCTTGATTTTTTTCCCCCCTCCCTTCTCTCTTGTCTTCAAACAGGGTTGATTTTTTGGGGGGGGGGGCTCTTTTAATATAAAACGCACAAAGCAAATGAAATGAATCGTCAGCAATTTTTAAAGCAAGTTCTCTGGTTCCATCAAAACAGAACGATGGAACTCACTAACTCCGGCTTGTGAAGACAGTTAAAAATGATATTTCTGGAATACATCCCAAGAAATCCTGATAGACAGGAGAGCAGGTTTAAAAAATAAAAAAAAAACATTTAAAAAAAACATTAAGAACCATCTCCAAATACAGCTTCCAACAATCACAGGTGTCCGCAAAGCCAAAAGAACAATTAAACCACAGTTTGATACAAAATACCTTTAATAAAAATAAATTTTTCAATAAGATTACTTGGGGAAACATTGCCTGGGAAATAGGAGGAAGGAAAAAGTTTGCAGGAAGTTGACTCTGGAAAAGAGGCGGGGCACTGGTTAGCCACGCCCCCTTTCCCAACATTGGAAGGAGGCAATGGCTTCCCATGAGTTACAAAATGGGTACATTTTGTGTTCCTGTGTATCTTATTTGGAGGAAATATTGCAGTTTTGCTAAATCGCCATGTAGCTTTTTTTTTGTTCAAACAAGCAGCTTTATCTAATTCATAGCAATATTGTTGCCAGTGGCACCCAGATACACAAGATTTTCAAAGTTGTTATAAGATGCAAGCTTAAATACTGTGGATTCTCGATTTTTGTTTCTTAACACAGCAACCCACAAAATTCCTCCCAATCTTAGCTTGAACCAGGTTTGTGTAATTAAGCCCCACATTGAGCGCATGATGGTTAGTAAGTCTAGGCATCTAGACTTTTAACAGAAGGAAATTGCGCTAAAAATGTTCTGAATCCAGGACAAATGGAGATATAGATCTATATAAAGACGGTGTGTGACTCCTGATTCCAGTTTCCAGCTTCTAGTTCTTAGAAGCCGTGCTCTTCAAAATAATAATAAGAAAAAAATTTTTCTTTTTAAAATTAACGATTGCAAAACTCGCTCATTCCTGACGCTGCTGATTAACTCATTTTTTCGAAGCAACATCGGTGCAAATGGCATGCAGTTTTCCAACAGCTTCCCAGTTACAATAACTAGTTTTATTTTTCAGGTAAAATAATAATAATAATAATAATAATAATAATAATAATAATAATAATAATAATAATAATAATAATAATAATAATAATAATAATAATTCCTTCAAACAGTTCCAGAAATCCCCAGGCTATTCAAACCAGGCCTCCTTTCTTTTTTTAAAAAAAAATAATAATCATGGTCAATTTTGAATTTAGCTGGTTAATATTACTAAAAAAAAATGCAGGGTGAATTAATTGTTTATCTATTGCAATGTTTAAGTTGCTTCTTACCTGCGGCTCTTCACTCTTATGTACAGTAGTGAGAAAATCCCTTGTTAAATCGATTTACTTTCACGTTTCTTGCCATTTTGCCATCTCAAATCTTTTTCTTTTTTTTCCCAACGTGTGTTCAATTCATCCTTTCTTCACTTCTCTCTCTGATCATGTCTTAACGGTCAGTGGTTCTCAACCTGTGGTCCGCAGACTCCTGGATGGGGGGAAGGGCGGGGGAGGCGCGACGTCTTCCCACGGGGTCTGTGAAGTCTTGGAAGAAATGTCATGGTTTAAATCTTGAGTTAAGCCTTGGGGGGGGGGTCCATGGCCATAGTCTGTGGCCACAAAAGGTATTTAAAGGGATGCACGGTGAAGAAAAGATTGAGAACCACCGTCTTAAAGAGTTACTCTGCTAAGACACGTTGGTATTTAGAAGTATTATTTTTTTCCCCTGTAAGACGATTTGTTGATTTCTGAACTCTTTGAAATTGCTTCTTAGTCACACAAATGGAGGAAAAATACTCCTGCAAAAGGGTATGATTTGAAGGAGAATTTTAACTTGAGATAGCAATTTACTGAATAGCTGCACTAACATGGTGTATTATATTATTATGTGTGTTTGTGTGTGTGTGTATTTTATATATATATATATATATATATATATATATATGTATGTATGTATTTTATATATATATATATATATATATATATATATATATATATATATATATATATCAGGATTCAGTGAAATTTGGGAATACAGTCCTATTCATACACACAGACAGACAGACAGACGTACTGTATCCCCAAATTTCATTAAACCCTGATCCTCAAACTGAACTATTCCATTTAGAGTTTTGCCTGCAACCCTGAGCTAGCAAGATTGGCCCTACTATAGCATTTAAATTGCAAATCAAGAGAACACAGAGAAACAGATTCCAATGAAATCTCCCTGCATGTAGAAAGGTAGCATATCTAGGAATCGTATGACGTTTGACTTAATGCCAGTTTAAACATACAATAACTCCTTGTCAGGCCAAGTCAGTATTTATTACAGTCAAAAGACCAGGACAAATAATAATTTAAAAAAAAAACCCACTCAAGGACTATCCAGTTAAAAATTCTACAATAAAATAATAAATAAAGCAAATAAGATATACGTTAAAATCATAACTTGGCATCCAATCGGTCAGTTGCACATCAACAAAACACAACCCTAAACAATAATATCATATCAATCCTTAAATCGTGAAGGCCTAAAGTCATAAGAATCTGAAACACAACCAAGGGATAATGCCAAAAAGATTCGTGGCGTTAATCGTGCAAAATAGCTACGGTGGATTTTGTTTCAACTCCTTGCCAATTGTAAATGCTTTTGGAAAGGGAGTAAAAACATTGCAAAGGAATAAATGAGCAGTTACCAAAAATGAACACCTTGTATTTCCACTTTTTTAAAAAAAAAATAAAAATACGTAAAATAATTTCATAAAACGAGCCAGCCACATATCTGCATTTAAAAGCGTGGTTTTAGCAAACAGAAATCAATTCCGATGGCTCAGTTGTATACATACATACATACATACATACATAAATAACCTCTCTACAGCCATTCCCCTCTCCCAATCTGAAATACCCTTCAGATCCGTTGGACTTTATATCCCATAGCTCCACATTCCATGCTAGCAGGGGATCATGGGAGTTGAAGTCCAGCCTATCTGGATGAAGCAAGTTTGCCCTGCAAGAAGCAACTTCTAAAAAGAACAAGATTACATATATATTATTCAACCAGAGTTGCAGAAAGATCTTGGTTATGTAGGAAAAACCTGGCTTAAAGAAAAACACACATAAAACCTACGAAAAGTAAGAATATATATATATATATAAAGTGTTTTTCTATCAAGACACCTAGTCTACCCCAGCATGTGGGAGGGAGCATACTGCATCCCTTTCGCCTTTCAGCTCCAACCCAGGAGCCCTCAAGCAAGGTTTTTTTTTTAAAAAAAGAAAGAGCCAGAATGCAATTATAGAGATGGGAGATCTTCACACGGCCTTGTGTGATGTCTCTGGTGGCCTCAAAACTGTGCATGCAAAACTGTACACCTGGTGATTTTTGGAGAAAGGCACAGCTTCCTGGCACAGCAGAGCTGGGAATCTTGGCCCATACTATAATAACAACACGAGATGGCAAGAGCCAAGCGCTCCAATACGTTTGCCAAAAGCATCCGTGGTTCTAATTGAGGCCCTCCGGGCGGCACTTGTCCAACTCTTGCTATGTTTCCAGAGACCGGGATTCCCACACAAGGCATATACACACATCCCTAAAAACAACACACACCCTTCCATTTCTCCAAGCGGACGCACGAATTGTGCATCTTCTCTTTCCCATGTTAGGCATGAGTTAAGCAGAGAGCTAAGATTTCTTTCCCCCAGCTAGATTTCTCTCTTTGGGGAGTGTGGAAGACATCCCATCCCAATTGGATGGTCCACGTTTCTCCCGTTTTGGGGTACCTTCGGCTGGCCGTATAAAAAGAGAGAAGAATTTTGCAGAAGGAGAATGCACCTGCGTGGGAATCCTCCCTATTTTTTTTCCTTCTTCACACAGAAGGGACCATTTT
>CM075968.1:6606287-6634515 GCA_038048745.1 Coluber constrictor foxii
ATCCAAAGGGGGGGAAAAAAACGGAAAAGAGACGCAGGCGAAAGCGAAGAAGGAACGAATTATTATTATTATTATTATTATTATTTGGAGGTGGAGGGGTGTAAAAATCCCAAATTAAGGGGCTCCCGTCTCCCCAACCCAGCCCCAGAAAAGAGGGACAAATATCAAATCTGCACGCTATTAGTTGGCAAAGCTTGGTTGGCGTGGCTCCAAAGAGAGAGAGAGAGAGGGAAGGAGGGAGCCAGCCCTCACCTCACCCCCCCCCCACCCCAAATTTAACGCCCCTCCCAGCCTCGAATTCCCTGGCCAGCTGGAATTGGAATGGATCAGTTGGAGGGCTTCGAAAGGAAGCCAAAACATTGATGATAATAATAATAATAATAATAATAATAATAATAATAATAATAATAATAATAATAATAATAATAATAATGATGATGATGATGTGAATGGTGGTGGCCGTGCCTTCCACCCCTCTCCCCCCCCCACAGCCCAGAAAGCAGAAGAGATGCTCCCCCACTCCCTCTGCCTTGCCCCATCGATTTGGGGGTTCTCCCCACAACAATCTGGTCACTCTGCAAATACACCTGTAAAAAAACCCCAAAAAACTCTTCTAGCCTTCTTCCAAGCCAAGGATTTGGGGGAATACCTATCTTGCGGTAGCCCCCCCCCCCCCAGATCCAGGCAGGAAGGGAAGAAGGGAAAAGAGAAGGGAGAAAAAAAGAGAGGTTGAGGTGGGGAGAGGAAGAGAGAGAGAGAGAGAGAGAGAGACCCCAAGAGAACCATGCAAGCTGAAGAGAGGATGCTCTCTCTTTTTCCTCTTCTGCATCCTCCCTCTCCATCCATCCATCCATCCATCCATCCATCCTTCCTTCCTTCCTTCCTTCCTCCGCCTGCCGTCTGGGTCTTCTCCTCCGCTTGGCTCCCGGATTCTTCTCTTCTCTGACCTTCCGACGCGGCTGGGTTCCTGGCGCTTGGGGAGGGTGGTCCCCTCGTTGCTCCTGGGGGCTTCCCCGGTTTTGCTGTCCTGGCTTTCATCTTCTGCAGCTGCGGCTTTCCAGCATCCTTGCCGTTTCTCATTCGCTGTCGGGGATGCAGGGATGGGCGCGCAGGAGCCGTTCACATCCTCGTCCCTTTCCTTTCCTTTCCTTTCCTTTCCTTTCCTTTCCTTTCCTTTCCTTTCCTTTCCTTTCCTTTCCTTTCCTTCCTTCCTCCTGCTCCTTCTTTCCTTATTCCCTTTCTTTCTTTCTTTCTTTCTTTCTTTCTTTCTTTCTTTCTTTCTTTCTTTCTTTCTTTCTTTCTTTCTTTCTTTCTTTCTTCTTTCTTTCTCTCCTGGGCCTAAAGCCTCTCTTTCTCTCTCTCTTTCTCTTCTTCTTCTTCTTCTCTTTCTGTCTTCTTCTTCTCTCTCTCTCTCTCTCCTTCTTCTTCTTCTCTTTCTCTCCACTCGCTGTCTTCCCTTCACTCTCTTGCTGGGCACCGCACAGCACGCACTCACTCCCCTGCCGAAAGCACCAGCAGACTAAAAGCAGCCTCTTTCCAGGGCCAGGGTTTTTAGTGGAGCCCAGCAAACAATACGTGCGTTGCAGTGGATGGCGAAGGAGAGAATCGTGATGAGATTCAATTGGTACTGGATCTGAATAACACCACAGGGTAATAAATGCCTATTGTGTTTTCAAAGGGTGATGAATCTCCACTCCTTTCACTCGGCAGCTGCAGGCTGGGGTGTCTCTTAAAGACACAGGCCACCCCCCTCCAAAGTCTGGCCTGGCCTGGAGGGAAGCTAGGCTGGGCCACGAGGCCAGGATGGGGCCAAGAAGTGCATTTTGTGCATCCATCGGATTTTAGGATGGCGTTTTTAAAACATTAAAAAAAAAACATGTTTTAGGCGGGAAGCAGGTGGCTCTCCGCATCTCCTTTTAAAAGGAACCTGGAAAAGTTCCTGCTCAGACAAGGATGAGTGGTAGAAAGACAGTTTGTAAATGTCGTTTTTATTTTATTTTATTTATTTTATTTTCCCGGGCTCCAAGATCCCCGCAGATGGGGATTGCAGCCAAGAAATGAAAAGACGCTTGCTCCTGGGGAGAAAAGCCATGGCAAAGCATTCTAAAAAGCAGAGACATCACCCTGCCAACAAAAGTGTGTATAGTCAAGGCGATGGTTTTCCCAGTTGCAATGGATGGCTGGGAAAGTTGGACCGTAAGGAAGGCTGAGGGCCAAAGAATGGAGGCCTTTGAACTCTGGTGCTGGAGAAGACTCCTGCGAGTCCCTTGGACTGCAAGGCGATCCAACCGGTCAGTCCTAGAGGAGATCAACCCTGACTGCTCTTTAGAAGGCCAGATCCGGAAGAGGAAACTCAAATCCTTTGGCCACCTAATGAGAAGGAAGGAAGGACTCCCTGGAGAAGAGCCTAATGATGGAGGGCAAAAGAAGAAGGGGACGGCAGAGAACGAGGTGGCTGGATGGAGTCACTGAAGCAGTCGTCGTGAGCTTCAATGGACTCCAGAGGATGGGAGAGGACAGGAAGGAACGTGGTCCATGGGGTCACGATGGGCCGGACACAACTTTCCAATTTACAACAACAACAAAATGTCATTTTGGTACACACAGGCAGAGACACAATTAACGGATTGGGTTTTCAAGGGAAAAGAACACGGGTTTTGCAAAATGTCTTTTCCCCTATCACTACCTTTCCTTTGCCAGGTTTTCTGATTCTTAATCGGTTTTTCTTTTCAACACAACCTCAGTAGGTCACACTCCACACTCTTGCGTTTCTTGCGCAGCTGTCCTGTGGTCTGGTTGGACCTCTGCTCTGTTAAAAAAAAGAAAAAACAACAGCAGTAGTTGGAGTTTCTAACCATGGTTAATAGTGTTGCAAAAATCAACGGTTTGATCGAAGCTAACTGCCTGCCTTCAGGATGCAAACTTGGACTGAAGAGGAGGTAGCCATCATATTTAAACTGTTTGGTTACGTTGCTGGATGCTACGTGCTTGTGTGAAATGCTGGTTTGCTATAAGCATCTTTCGATTTTGAAAGTGGGTTTACCCAGAGATAGGTGCCAAAACATGCAAACTACCTTTAGGTCTCTTGTCATGGAAATACGCAGGCCTCAACTCATGAACATCCCCATGTTTTAAACTCAGGTCAAGAATTATAAGAAGCAATCGCTAAATCCCCACTCTTGAAAGTACACGAATGCACCAGCCAAGCAACAGCTTATGTTATTTTACATTTATCTTTATGCCGTGTTTTCCCGAAAATAAGACCCTGTCTTATATTTTTTTGAACCCTGAAATAAGCGCTCAAAAGCCCAATTGGGCTTATTATCAGGGGAGGTCTTATTTTGGGGGAAACAGGGTATCTATCTAATCTAACTATCAGTTATCTATATCTATCTATCTATCTATCTATCTATCTATCTATCTATCTATCTATCTATCTATCTATCTATCTATCTATCTATCCATCCATCCATCCATCCATCCATCCATCCATCCATCCATCCATCCATCCATCCATCCATCTATCTATCTATCTATCTATCTATCTATCTATCTATCTGTTATCTCTCTCTATCTGTCTATCTCTCTCTCTCTCTCTCTCTCTATCTATCTATCTCTATCAGCTATATATCAGTTATGTATATCTATCTATTCTATCAGCTATCAGTTATCTATCTATCCATCTATCAATCATCTATCTCTCTCTGCTATCTCTCTCTCTCTCTCTCTCTCTCTCTCCATCCATCCATCCATCCATCCATCCATCCATCCATCCATCCATCCATCCATCCATCCATCCATCTATCTATCTATCTATCTATCTATCTATCTATCTATCTATCTATCTATCTACCGTGTTTCTCCAAAAATAAGACCCTGCCTTATATTTTTTTGAACCCTGAAATAAGCACTTTGGCCTTATTGCCATGCGCTCAGAAGCCTGATTGGGCTCATTATCAAGAGAGGTCTTATTTCGGATGGAAACAGGGTATTATGGCGTGCAGTCACCTCTAATGCTGCTACATCACAAACCACCCGAAGTAATTAGATCTGTGCGTGCAAGAGTGCAAACAGTTTCCAGCTGTCGAAGTTACAGGTGGAATCATGTTTAATTGTAAGTTTTTGGGGTTTGTTTTTTTAATACCAAGGTGGCTTGTTCCTTTTAAGCTGTGAAAAGGACAATGACTATGGAGATTCTCAATCCTCCAGGATTGTCCCAAAGATGCTTTCTCAAGAGAGAAACGGACTTTCTTGGTTTTTCTTCGAAGACATTTCGCTTCTCATCCAAGAAGCTTCTTCAGCTCTGATTGGATGATGGTGAGAAATGGAAGGATTTATGCTCCTTGCAGACAGATGAACATTTGCATCCTTTTGAAACGCAATGTGAAAAGGACAACTTTTCCTACTGGGACCTGGAAGGGCATATCTATCAGTCGGGTTGATTTTAAGAGGGGTCCATCTGTAGCTGATCTGCTCAGCTCCCCTTCCTGTATTCCTGGTGTACAAGCCAATAAACATATGTCCAGGGATCATTTCGAGGAAAAGGTCCAAGAATTCAAAATTTCCGGCCGTGGGACTTTTGCACGGTTGCAGGAATTGGGTATGGCCAGTCTAGAGAAAAGAAGAACGGGTGTGTGTGTGTGTGTGTGACATGATAGCAGACTTCTAATATTTGAGGGGCTTCTGTCACAAATGAGACTGCAGCCAAGAAATGAAAATGCTTGCTCCTGGGGAGGAAAGCCATGGCAAATCTAGACAGCATTCTAAAAAGCAGAGACATCACCCTGCCAACAAAAGTGTGTATAGTCAAGGTGATGGTTTTCCCAGTTGCAATGGATGGCTGGGAAAGTTGGACCATAAGGAAGGCTGAGCGCCAAAGAATGGAGGCCTTTGAACTCTGGTGCTGGAGAAGACTCCTGCGAGTCCCTTGGACTGCAAGGAGATCCAACCGGTCAGTCCTAGAGGAGATCAACCCTGACTGCTCTTTAGAAGGCCAGATCCTGAAGAGGAAACTCCAATCCTTTGGCCACCTAATGAGAAGGAAGGAAGGACTCCCTGGAGAAGAGCCTAATGCTGGGAACCATGGAGGGCAAAAGAAGAAGGGGACGACAGAGAATGAGGAGGCTGGATGGAGTCACTGAAGCAGTTGGTGTGAGGTTAAATGGACTCCGGAGGATGGTAGAGGAGGAAGACCTGGAGGAACATGGTCCATGGGGTTGTGATGGATGGGACATGACTTCGCAACTAACAACAACAACACAAAGAAGAGGGAGTCAAGCTATTCTCCAAAGCACCTGAAGGCAGGACAAGAAGCAATGGATGGAAACTAATCAAGGAGAGAAACAACCTAGAACTCAGGAGAAATTTCCTGACAGTGAGAACAATTAATCAGTGGAACGACTTGCCTGCAGAAGTCGTTATGGTGAATGGTCCAACACTGGAAGTTTTTCAGAAGAGATTAGATAACCCTTTGTCCAGAATGGTGCTTGAGTAGTGGGTTGGACTAGAAGACCTCCAAGGTCCCTTCCAACTCTTCTTCTGTTTTTTCCTGGTATGTTCTCTGAGGCCATTTATTCTCTAAAGTCACTTGGAGAGGAGAGAGAGGCCTCTGGAGAGCGAGATGTCACCACCAAGAAAGCTCTTTTTCTCAGCATCTCAAAACATCCAGATGACGGTTTGATTATAGTTATGCGTTCCCTGCGCCCGTTGCTTTGAGGGTGTGTTGGTGGAGTGACGAAGGATGAAGTCCAGCAATTTGATGGCATTGAGAAAGGAGCAGGAAACCCAGAACTTCCCGATGCAAGCCGTGGGAGTTTGTCAAGGGGTCACCTCAGTTCTAGGGGTGTCTTTCTTATAAGCAGGATCGGCCACCCCCGATATCAAATGAGGGGAGCAGCTACTTTGGAGGAACCGTAACTAAGATGGCGTTTTTAACCAGCTAACTCTTGGCAGTTGATAGGACTCAAAAAAAGGGAGGCAGAAGAATTGTTTTCCCAAAAAACTCACCAAACTAAGTTTCTTTTTTTCTTTCTCTCCCCGTTTCTTATCTTTCTTCTTCTTTCTTTCTTTCTCTCCCCGTTTCTTATCTTTCTTCTTCTTTCTTTTTTCTTTCTTTCTCTCTTTCTTTCCCTTCTCATTTCTTTTTCTCTTTCTTTTCTCTTTCTCTTCTTCTTCTGATTTTTCTTTCTTTCTTTTCCTCTCTTATCTTCCTTCCTCCCTCCCTCCCTCCCTCCCTCCCTCCCTCTTTCTTTCTTTCTTTCTTTCTTTCTTTCTTTCTTTCTTTCTTTCTTTCTTTCTTTCTTTCTTTCTTTCTTTCCCCTATCCTTCTCGCTCACTCTGCTGGGCCTAAAGCCTCTCTTTTTCTTTCTCTCTCTCTCTCTCTTTCTGCCTCTCTCTCTTTCTCTTTCTCTCTCTCTCTCTTTCTCTCTCTCTCTCCTTCTTTCTTTTTCTTCTCCTTCCTTATCTTCCTTTCTTCCTTCCTTTCTTTTTTCCTATCTTCTTTTCTTTCTTCTTTCTTTCTCTTTTTCTCTTTCTTCTTTCTTTCTTTCTTTCTCGCTCTCTCTTCTCGGTCTAAAGCCTCTCTTTTTCTCTCTCTCTCTCTTTCTCTCTCTCCCTTTCTCTGTCTCTCTCCTTCTCTCTTTCTTTCTCTTCTCCTTTCTTATCTTTCTTCCTTTCCTTTCTTTTCTTTCTCTTTCTTTTTTCTTCCTCTCTCTTTCTTTTCCTTTCTTATCTTCTTCCTTTCTATTTCTCCCTTCTTTTCTTTTCTTTTCTTTTTTCTTTTCTTTTCTTTTCTTTTCTTTTCTTTTCTTTTCTTTCCCCTCCATAATGTTTTTCTGCTCCACTTGTAAGCAAGAAAATATCTTGGTTAGTCTCCTCTTGTTGCCTGGCAGCCTCTGATGGGTGGAGGGAACAAGGAAGAGAGGGGGAAAAAAGAACAAAATGCAACTGATCCAGAGACAAAGGCAAAGTTTTGTGGCCTGTGTAACCCCCGTAGTAAGAAAGCATTCTTCGGATGCTCCTCGTGTCTTTTTTTGCCCTCACTTAAACCCCCTCCCCTGCTTTCTTACACCAATAAATATGGATTAGTAAAATACTTTTTTTCCCCCCACACTGCTGAAAGGATGGGCTTAAGGAGCATCCTTGACAAGCAGCTCTGCAAAATTAACAGGGTGAGGTTGCATTTTGGAAACCTCTGGGGGGAGGGGCAGACAAATCATTTCGGTCAGCCCGGAGGAAGGAGGGCAGGAGCCCACCCTGTTCTAATCCAGATCAGGGTACAGGCTGCCTCTGGATCCATAGGTGGGTCTGACAGAAGCCCAGCCGGGAAATCCTTGTCGGAAATGAACATAGCCAGGGGTGCAAAAGATGCTATTGGCATGGAGACCGAAGCTGAGTCACTCTTTGAGAAAAAAAAAAGAAGAAGGAAGGAAGGAAGGAAGGAAGGAAGGAAGGAAGGAAGGAAGGAAGGAAGGAAGAAAGAAAAAAGAAAGAAGAAAGAAAGAAAGAAAGAAAGAAAGAAAGAAAGAAAGAAAGAAAGAAAGAAAGAAAGAAAGAAAGAAAGAAAGAAAGAAAGAAAGAATGAATGAATCCAGGAAAAAGTAGGGAAGTTGCATTGGGAGAACAGAAAGTTGTTGGCTCAAATATTCTCAAGATAGATAGATAGAATTCTTTATTGGCCAAGTGTGATTGGACACATACGGAATTTGTCTTGGTGCATACGCTCTCAGACTAAGATAGATAGATAGATAGATAGATAGATAGATAGATAGATAGATAGATAGATAGATAGATAGATAGATAGATAGATGATAGTTACTGTAGAAGAGAGAGAGAGAGAAAGAATTCTTTATTGGCCAAGTGTGATTGGACACACAAGGAATTTGTCTTGGTGCATATGCTCTCAGGCTATGATTGATAGATAGATAGATAGATAGATAGATAGATAGATAGATAGATAGATAGATAGATAGATAGATAGATAGATGATAGATAGATAGATAGATAGATAGATAGATAGATAGATAGATAGATAGATAGATAGATAGATAGATCGATCTAACTTGATCTATACTCATCCATCTATTTTCCAAAGCACCTGAAGGCCAGACAAGGAACAATGGATGGAATCTGAGCCAGGAGAGATTCAATCTGGAAATAAGGAGGCATTTCCTGACCGTGAGAACAGTCAACCCATGGAACAGTAGTTGCCTTCAGAAGTTGTGGAGTTCATCCCTGGAGGCTTCCAAGAAGACTGCCATCTTTCAGAAAAGGTGTAGGGTCTCCTGCTTGGGCGCAGAGTTGGACTAGATGACCTGCAAGGTCCCTTCCAACTCCGTTAATCTGAATCTATCGAAAATGATCCAAGGCCTAGAGGCTAAAACATACGATGAACGGTTGCAGGAACTGGGCATGGCTTGCCTAGTGAAGAGAAGAACCAGGGGAGACAGGATAGCTGCCACAGAGAGGAGGGGGTCAAACTATTCTCCAAAGCACCCGAAGGCCAGACAAGGAATAATGGATGGAAACTGAACAAGGAGAGATTCAACCTGGAAATGAGGAGGAACTTTCTGACCGTGAGAACAATCAACGCATGGAGCAGAAGTTGCCTTCAGAAGTTGTGGGAGCTGCATCACTGGAAGCTTCCAGGAAGAGACTGGACTGCCATCTTCTTGAGCTCCAGTTTTGGGGGAACAGAGGACTTTCTGGAATCAATTTTGAGTTCAGGCAGACTTAGAATTATTAATAATAATAACAACAGTGTTGGAAGTCTTCTCGTCCAAGCAGGAGACCCTATACCATTACTGACAGATTGCAGACCTCCTCAAGCAGGAAAACCTATACCATTTCAGACAAATCGTTGTCCAACCTCTTCTTAAAAGCTTCCAATGTTGGACCAAAAGTGCTTTTTCAAGAGACAACTGGATGGTGGGGAATGGAAGAATTTATGCTCCATGCAGACAGCATCCTGCATCCTTTTGAAGTGCAATGTGAAAAGGACAACTGGACATTCTTGGTTTTTCTTCGAAGAGGTTTCGCTTCTCATCCAAGACGTTTCTTCAGTTCTGACAGTCAGAGCTGAAGCAGCTTCTTGGATGAGAAGCAAAATGTCTTCGAAGAAAAACCAAGAATGTCCAGTTGTCTCTTGAGAAAGCATCTTTGGGATAACCTGTGTAGCGTAGAGGGCTAATGCCTCCTACTAAAGGCAGCAATTAACACCAGCTGCCTGTAATTTCTCTGAGTTCAATCCTAGCCAGGCTCAAGGTTGACTCAGCCTTCCATCCTTTCTAAGATAGGTAAATTGAGGACCCAGTTTGTGGGGCCAATAAGCTGACTTTGTATAAAATATACAAAAGTATGAAGGCTATTGCTTAACGCCTTGTAAGCCGCCCTGAGTCTCCGGAGAAGGGCGGCATATAAATCAAATTAAAAATAAATAAATAAATAAAATAAATAAACCATGACCTGAAGGATTGAGAATCTTCATAGACATTGTCCTTTTCACAACTTAAAAGGAACAAGCCACCTTGGTATTAAAAAGAAAACCCCAAAACTTACAACTAAACATGTTTCCAGCTGTAACTTTGACATCTGGAATCTGTTCTGGAGGCAATGGGGAAGCTCCGGTGTGGGGCAGAGAGAAAGTGATTGGAGGTTGGAGCAGTGGTGAAATCCATTTTTTTTACTACCGGTTCTGTGGGCGTGGCTTGGTGGGCGTGGTGTGCCTTGGTGGGCGTGGCATGGGAAGGATACTGCAAAATCTCCATTCTCACCCCACTCCAGGGAAGGATATTGCAAAATCTCCATTCCCACCCCACTCTGGAGCCAGCCAGAGGTGGTACTTGCCGGTTCTCCGAACTGCTCAAAAATTTCCACTGCCGGTTCTCCCGAACTGCTCAGCTGAGAATCTTGCCAGCTTCCTGGCGATTTCCCACAATGCTTTGCTGCCCTGGTTAAGAGGCATTGTGGGAAATTCACCCACCTTGTAGTTCAAGGATAAATGATGCTTAATTGTATTCAGCATTTAGGCCAGAAAGCAAGATTAAAATCTGGAGCCTGATTCTTTTAACCTTTGATTTCCTTTTTTTTTTAAAAAAAATAATAATTCTAAAAGATATTTTTTTAAAAAAAGTTTGCATTGCAAGAACATGTTCTTTTTTTCTCTATTCTGTTACCAAATCGATCCACGTTTGAGATTTTAGGATTTAAAAAAAAATGCATTAGAAGTTTCCCCTTCTTTTAAGATGATTGATCATTTTTTAAAAAAAGAAAACTTTTTTGGGGCAAAAGCACATTTTCAATATTTTTTCTGGCATGGTCAAAACAACTAACAATAACCCAAATATTGTTATTCGGGGGGCCATCTTAATTTTGGCCTGAATTGGCCTAAAACGTCGATTTTTCTCTGCCGCGGATCTCGTTTCAGAGAAGGATTAGAAAAGAAAGATCAAACTCTTCCATTTATAAAAAAATCCCCAGATAGCAAATGCTGATTCTTTGAGCTAAATAAATAACGTTAACATTTGCCCAGTTCAATGCCCATTTTTTTCTTTCCTGTTGCTTTTCCTCTCATAAATACAAAGAGGGACGCCTTCTGAAGTTATTTCCAATATTTTTCTCCTTCCCTTTCTACTTCTTCCAAATAATAATAATAAAAAAGAACAAAGCAAAATGCCTGCGTTAAAAGCAGAGCAGAAGTGAAATAAACATCCCCAAAGCCTTCAAAATGAAGGCTGAACTGCATCACGTCAGAAGGCCGGAAGCTCTCTTTAAAGTTGGAATTTTCTTTCGATTCTAATCCTTATCCATCTTTTCCAATGTCTGCATATTTGTTTATGCTTTTTTTTCCCCCCACCTGGGGGAATAAAACAGGGCAGAAACAAGAGTTTAGCTCAGCAAATTCTGGATTTAAATCATCGCGAAATCCCAAGCGTTGGTTCTCAAGTTTAAAAGCGTTCTGGAAATAATAATAACCTCCTTAAATAGAGGGATAAAGAGATATTGGAAGGCAGTTTTGCAAATTTGGGGGCACCTGTTTATTTCTTTGTTTGATGCGTCACCCCAGCAATGGAGAAATTCCTGTTCTTTGGAAGTTAGAGATACGAGATAAAAAGACACAGCACAAAAGGAGAAAATCAGGTGAGGATAGAGGAAAACAAGGCACGACAGACAATTTGTGCCCTAAGGTTTAATGGATCCTTTTTAGGTTAAGACGGGGAAGAAATATCCTTGGGGTCGGCCCCGATAAAGACGGCTGTGAAAATATCTACAGACCCCTCATATCCTGGACCAAAATGGTTTCAATTTCTACCCTCAAAACGACACTATATAGGGCTGTGATGGCGAACCTTTTCGGCACCGAGTGCCCAAACTGGAACATATGAGCATGCATGTTCATATGAACACGTGTGTGCGCCGGAGCACCGTAAACCCAAAAACCAGCTGGCCAGTGTGCACATGCCTATTTTTTGACCATTTTCTGGGCTGTTTTCAGGCTGTTTTAGGTCATTTTGGGGGCCTGGAAAATGGCCCAAAAGCGGTCTGAAAATCATAAAAATGGCCTGAAAACAACCTGAAAATGCCCCCCCCCAAAAAAACGGCCTGAAAGTGGCCTAAAAGTGGTCTGTAAACAGCCTAAAATGGCTTGTAAACAACCTAAAAATGGCCCAAAAAATGGCCTAAAAGCGGCCTGAAAACGGCCTGAAAACAGCCTAAAAATGGCCTGAAAACAGCCTAAAAATGGCCCAGAAAAAGGCCTAAAAATGGCGTGAAAACAGTCTGAAAAATGGCCCAAAAATGGCCTGAAAATGGCCTAAAAGCGGCCTGTAAACAGCCTGAAAACGGCCTGAAAACGGCCTAAAAATGGCCTGAAAACAGCCAGAAAATGGCCCAGAAAAAGGCCTAAAAATGGCGTGAAAACAGTCTGAAAAATGGCCCAAAAATGGCCTGAAAATGGCCTAAAAGCGGCCTGAAAACAGCCTGAAAACGGCCTGAAAACGGCCTGAAAATGGCCTGAAAACAGCCAGAAAATGGCCCAGAAAAAGGCCTAAAAATGGCGTGAAAACAGTCTGAAAAATGGCCCAAAAATGGCCTGAAAATGGCCTAAAAGCGGCCTGTAAACAGCTTGAAAACAGCCTGAAAACGGCCTAAAAATAGCCTGAAAACAGCCAGAAAATGGCCCAGAAAAAGGCCTAAAAATGGCATGAAAACAGTCTGATAAGTGGCCAAAAAACGGCCTGTAAACGGCCTGAAAACAGCCTAAAAATGGCCTGTTTTGGCCGTTTTCGGGGCCGTTTTCAGGCCTTTTTCCGGTGCTCTGGTGCCCATGAAGACCAGCTGGCCAACTGCACTGGAAACCAGAAGAGCAGCTGGCAAAGACACACATGCCTATAGAGAGGGCCCTGCGTGCCACCTCTGCCATGCATGCCATAGGTTCGCCATCGCGGCTATAGGGTGCTGCCCACCGGAACAACTACTAGACACAACGACAGTTTTTCCCCCGAATGCCATCACTGTGCTAAACAGCTAATTCCCACAACATTGTCAAACTATTTACTAAAACTGTATTACTATTCTTCTTCTCAACCCTCCTATTACCTATCTCCTTCTCTACTTACGACGATAACCTGGTGGCTTGCATCTTTACGATTTATATTGTTTTATTTAGTTTCCTAGTAAGATTTTGATTGCTTATTTAGTAACCTGTGACAATCACTAAGTGCTGTATCTTATGATTCTTGATGAATGTATTTTTCATGTACAGTGAGAGCTTATGCACCGAAGACAAATTCCTCATGTGTCCAATCGCGCTTGGCCAATGAAGAATTCTATTTTATTCTATTCTATTCTATTCTATTCTGTTCGGTTCTGTTCGGTTCGGTTCGGTTCGGTTCGGTTCGGTTCGGTTTGGTTTGGTTCGGTTCGGTTCGATTCGGTTCGATTCGGTTCGATTCGGTTCGATTCGATCCAATTCTAATAGGTAGCAATTCTGCAAAGGAATCTGATCCGCATTCTGTGACTCAGGTGGACACGCCGTCTCGAGCTTCGAAAGCCTTTACGTGGTTTTGTGTCCTTGTTGTCTCTCTACCCATTGGGAGGAAGGGCCCAGCCATGTTCCGCCGGTGCGTGTCTGGCGGCGCAGGGAACGAACATCTCGGAGGCTAAACCAAAGAGTGAAAGCTTTTCACAAAGGCCTTTTGACCAGGGTTTGCCAATGAATGAGGCGTTCTCTTCCCCAAAGGGTTGGACACCCTGGCCCTAGAAAGAGCGGGGCAGTTTCTCCCCCCCCCTGGGGGGAGGAGATGCTTCTCCGTTCCCTTCTGAGAGATGGAAAGGACTCACCGGTTCTAGATCAGAGAAGCTCTTTCCCCATTCCAGAATTTCCCAAAACTTTTTCCTTCCCCCAAAAGTTCATATTTACTTTCCTCCCACCCACTTTGGAGTCAGCGTTCGTACCTGGTCCAGATCAGTGGTGAAATCCAATTTTTTTTACTACCAGTTGTGTGGCCGTGGCTTGGTGGGCATGGCAGGGGAAGGATACTGCAAAATCCCCATTCCCTCCCCACTCCGGGGGGAAGGATATTGCAAAATCCCCATTCCCTCCCCACTCCTGGGAGAAGGATATTGCAAAATCCCCATTCCCACCTCACTCCTGGGGGAAGGATATTGCAAAATCCCCATTCCCACCCCACTCCTGGGGGAAGGATATTGCAAAATCCCCATTCCCTCCCCACTCTGGGGCCAGCCAGAGATGATATTTGACGGTTCTCCGAACTGCTCAAAATTTCTCCTACCGGTTCTCCAGAACCTGCTGGATTTCACCCTGGTTCAGATCTAGGATTAGGATCAGAAAAATGCTTTTTTTTTTTACACCAAGCACAAAGAGGGACATAGTTTTGAGGGTTTTGTGTATGCCTTTCCACTTTTAAAAAAAAAAAAAATTTCTGGAGCTTTTTAAAAAAAATATATATTTATATTGTACATTTTCCTTCATTTTACTTCCCAATTTCAGTTTTGCAACAGCAATATACTGGTTGTATCAGCAATTCAGCACCATTTTAAATGTACATGATGTTATACATCCTAATTACAACCATTTTTCTCTTATTCGTACAGTATGGTCCATAGGAAAAAAAAACCCCCAAAACTCGATATTATTCAACATAACTTTTGTTTATATCTATTGTTTCCACGGTTATAACATAATTCTCTATACATTTATCACTCTGCATATTTTGATTTACAATTATGCTGTAATAATATTGCTTGTAGTATGTATTCT
Organism: Coluber constrictor foxii; assembly: GCA_038048745.1. Classification (NCBI taxonomy): domain Eukaryota; kingdom Metazoa; phylum Chordata; class Lepidosauria; order Squamata; family Colubridae; genus Coluber; species Coluber constrictor. The sequence goes on from CM075968.1 coordinate 6,620,566, forward strand.
TCTATATAGCTTTGTACCTGTATTTTTTTCTAGCTTATTGATCCTGTTTCATCATCCATTTTCTAGCCTTTGCATCTATTATCTAGCCAATTGAACTATAGGTCCCATATTAAGTAATGTTTCTCCTTTAATTTCCATCGTTATTCTGGAGCTTTTTTGAGGAGTCATAAAATTATAGACTGTTTATGAGCGGCTGGCTAATTTAAAGTGTATATTCCTTCTCTCTCTCTCTCTCTCTCCCTCCCTCCCTCTTTCTCTCTCTCTCTTATTCCTCCTTTCTGTTTTCACTCCCCCATTTACAAGCAAATTTTCCATCCAGCTGCTGATCCCTTCTTCAAAACCAAGATATAGGTGTGGAAGTGTGGAGGCCTTCCAGTTTTGTATTCATGGCTCAGTCTTTGGGGAATTGGGAAGAAAAGGTTAATTCACCTTCAGGTGCAGATGTCCATGAGATGCATCTATCTTTAATTTTGGAAATGAACACGCTTTTTTTAAACAAACAAACAAGAAGGAACAAAACAATTTTTTTTCTCGCAAACACCGGAGGATGTTTGCAGAAGCCTCCGCCGCATTTGATCTGTCCTATTTCTTCCGTTAATCGATCGATCAAAATAGATCTGCTATTCTGCGCCGCAGAAGCAGGAGACCCTGGCCTATACCATTTCAGACACGTGTCCATCCAGTTTCTTAGAATTGATGCGTTGGCGCAAGGGGCTAAGGTAAATTAGCTTCCTATCGGACCGAAACTTATACTCCTCACCTCTGTTATAGAGTAACAGTTGGAAGGGACCTTGAAGGTCATTTAGTCCAACCCCCTGCTCTCGCAGGAGAGATCCTATGCTATTTCTGATAGATGGCTTCTTTTCTTCAAAGGCTCAGTGTTGGAGCACCCATAACTTCTGGAGGAAAGTGGTTAAATTGTTCTCGCTGTTAGGAATTTTCTCCTTAGTTCCAAGTTGCTCCTCACCTTGGTTAGGTGCTTCTTGTCCTGCCTTCCAGGGCTTTGGAGAATAATTTGACTCCCTCTTCTTTGTGGCAGCCCCTCAAATATTGGAAGACTGCTATCATGTCATCTCTGGTCCTTCTTTTCACTAGACCAGTGTTTCTCAACCTTGGTAGCTTGAAGATGGATGGACTTCAATTCCCAGAATTCTGGGAGTTGAAGTCCACTCATCTTCAAGCTTCCAAGGTTGAGAAATACTGGTCTAGTGAAAAGAAGGACCAGAGGTGACATAACTAGACTAAGAATATCCAGTTCCTGCCATCATTCTTCACATATTTTAATTTCTAGGCCCCTTTATCGTCTGTATTGCTCTTCTCTGCACTCTTTCCAAAGTCTCAATGCCTTTTTTTTGGTATCGGGGTGACCAAAACTATCTATGGAATACCATTCTGCTTCTCAACAGTTCCATTTGTTGAATTTTGACACGGTACCTCCCAAATTTTCACCTCAAAGTCGGTTTCCACCTTCAAATGACATTTACTCACCTACCAGCTTTCCTTCTCAAACGTCTGGTGAGTCCTACACTTATTTATTTCTAATTCTGTCCTCCGCTATTTGTCGGGACCTCCTTGGAAGTAACTGTGTTTGAATTTCACTTTTCCCCTCATGTCAGAAGGCCAGACCTGAGGCACCCGAAGGCCAGACAAGGAAGAATGGATGGAAACCGACCAAGGAGAGATTCCATCTGGAAATAAGGAGGAATTTTCTGACAATGAGAACAATCAACCCACGGAACTGAAGTTGTCTTCGGAAGTTGTGGGAGCTTCATCCCTGGAGACTTTCAAGAAGAGACTGGACTGCCGTATCTCAGAAATGGTGTAGGCTCTCCTGCTTGGGGTTGGACTAGATGACCTAACAGGGTCTCTTCCAACTCTGTTAATCTTTGTATTGCTTTTAAATGAGCACAGAGAACCGAGTACACAACGTGGTGTGAAATAGACCCAATCCTGCAGGGCGGAAACGCGATGAGTTGCGTCGCGATCCAGGAAATCGCGTACAGTACGTTTCTGAACTTTTTAGAATTTTCAATATGGCTGCCTGAATAGGACCCAAAACATGAGTCGAGGGGCTGCCACAAGGAAGAAGGGGGTTAAGTTGAACCTATTCTCCAAAGCCCCTGAAGGCAGGACAAGAAGCAACGGATGGAAACTAACCAAGGAGAGAAGCAACATCGAACGAAGGAGAAATTTCCTGACAGCGAGAACAATTAATCAGTGGAACCGCTTGCCACCAGAAGTTGTGAGTGATCCATCACTGGGTTTTTTTAATAAAGAGACCGGATAGTGATTTGATAGTGCCTGAAATGGTATAGAGCCGTGATGGCACTCGTGCCCGAAGTGGCACGCAGAGCCACGTTGCCTGGCACATGTGACATTGGCTGTTCCTCTTCTGGGTTTCCGGCGCACACTCATACGCAACGATCAGCTGACCTTTGTACAATCGACAGTGCGGGAAACCAAAAGAGCTAATCTTCCGTTTTCCGGCATGTGCATGCATCCCGGCTAACTGATCGGCGCATCTGCATGCACGACAGTAACAAGGAGACTTGCCTGCGTGCCGAAAACCGGAAGTAAATTTTTCGGCACGCGCATGCCCCTTGGGCATCTCCTCTTCCTAGTCGCGGCCCAGACTTGGTGCCATACCCACGCATTTATTTATTTATTTATTTATTATTTAAATTTTCATGCCGCCCTTCTCCCGAGGGACTCAGGGCGGTGCACAGCCATAGTAAAACAACATATATCACAAAATTTAACAACAGGTTAAAACTTATTAAATAACTTGGCCCTATATTAAAAACTCATTTTTAAGATTCATACTTTAACACCCATTTAAGATTCATACTTTAGCCAGACCAGCCTGTTGAAACAATAGGGTCTTAAGGGCACGGCGGAAAGTACGTAGGTCGGGGATCATACGTATCTCCCTTTTCGGCACGTGGTGCCCAAAAGGTTAGCCATCATTGGTTTAGAGTAGGGGGTGAAATCTATTTACCTTCCCAACCGGTTCGGAAGCAGGTTTTAACCGGGAAGTAATGACAACCGGGAGGATGGTCGGAGCCTCGCGCCGCCATCGCTACCAGTTGCTCGAACCCCCAGCGGCCATCACTCAAAACTGGGAGCATTTCATCCCTGGTATAGAGTCTCCTTCTTAAGTAGGAGGTTGGACTAGAAGACCTCCAAAACCCCTTCCAAATCCACGCCTGTGAGACCGTAGAGAAGCAAATTGGGTTTATTTGGAGAGGGGTGGGAGCTGGGAGAAGGGACCCAGCAATTCTATTGGGGAAGAAAGGGCCCTGCCTTTCAAACTAAAAAGAGAAGAAGGTTAAGGAACTTGGAGATTGGACTAGCAAGTTGAAATGTTACAGAGGTGAATTAAGAATGCAGGTGGAAAGGCCAGGCTGGAATGGAGGACAGGTGAAGTCCACACAGCCCACCCCTCCAGGGAGAAAATATATATATATATATTATGTGTGCTTCCCTCTGTTTGATTCCTCCTCTGTTTTTCCCCCTCTCTCTTTCCCTCCCTGTTCCTTCCCTACCTCCGAGTTCCTTTGTCTGCCTTTTGTGATGGAAAGTGGTCCCCTAAATCAGCTCCATGACACGGTTATTGTTTGTCCTGCTGGAGTTTTTAAACTTTCCTCCCTCCCCAAGGTCAGGAATGCGCCCGGTTGCCATTGGCAGGGTGGCGGGGCAGGGTGGGGGCCCCCCTTTCCAGGGTCAGCCTCATCTCCTTGGGTCATCTGACAACAAAACCTTTTGAAATATCGACTCTTCCATCACCGGCGGAGATTGTCTCTCGCCAGCAGGGCCCTGGCACGGTCCTTGAATGGCTCCGGACAGGCCTCTGTCCACCGTACCGGTCAGCATCTGGCAACGGACAGAAGGCTATTGTGTGGGGAATAGCTTTGTTTTCCATCACAGCTGCCCGGTTTGGGGCTGGAACTGACCGTAGGGCCTGGTGGGTGGGAGAGAAAGGAGGAGGAGAGGAGGAGGAGGGGGCATTGGGGAGGGGGCAGTTTGTATGGGTCAGTGCTTCTGAGAAGGCTCCCCCTTTTTTTTCCCACCCCTTCCAGACCGAAATGGGTTTCCATCTAAACTTCAGACAGGCCAGACGAAGCATTTTCCAAGGTCCTTCCCTTCGCTGTCCGACGGTTTTTTATTTTTTTATTTTCTAAAGCGGAGGAAATGACAAGAGAGGGGGAACGAAATGGAAAGGAGAGAAATTATGTGGGGGTTTTTTTTTTTTGAACCCGAAGTGAAAAATCAGTGGAGATGGATAGAAGGATGGAGGGGGTTTGAGGAAGGGAGGAAAGGAAGGGATTTTTGCCCCCAGGATTAAAAAGCACCGTGCGGAGGAGAATAACCGGGGTATGCAAGCAATCCTCCATTAAGGAACATAACTGAGCCCAACGTGGATGTTGTTAAGTGAGACATTTGTTTTGTCCCATTTTACGACCTTTCTTGCCCACCCCCCTCCCCGGTTGTTAAGTGACTTACTCCAGTTGATCAGTTAAGCAAATCTGGCTTCCCCACTGATTTTGCTCTCAAAACGGGATCATGTGACACCCACCTGGAACGCTGCCACCCGTCATAAATGCGAGTCGGTTGCCGAGCGTCTGAATTTCGATCACGTGACGTGGAGGCTGCATAGGTCGCAAGTGTGAAACACTTGTCACAAGTCACTTTTTTCAGGGGCCGTTGTAACTATAAACGGTCATTAAGGGAACGGTTCTAAGTTGACAATGAAAGGTTCCCCTCGCGCATCTGCGCTAGCCGTTTCCGACTCTAGGGGGCGGTGCTCATTTCCGTTTCAAAGCCGAAGAGCCAGCGCTGTCCGAAAACATCTCCGTGGTCATGTGGCCGGCGTGACTCAACACCAAAGGCGCACGGAACGCTGTTCCCTTCCCACCAAAGGTGGTCCCTATTTTTCTACTTGCATTTTTTTTTTACCTGCTTTCGAACTGCTAGGTTGGCAGAAGCTGGGACAAGTCACGGGAGCTCACCCCGTTACGCGGCGCTAGGGATTCGAACCGCCGAACTGCCGACCTTTTTATCGACAAGTTCAGCATCTTAGCCACTGAGCCACCGCATCCCTACAAGTTGACGATTATCTGTACTTAAATTTTCTCCGTCTTCGGCAGAGGCAGTCTTGCCAGGGGACGTCCCTGTGTCAGATAGGAATGGATTTCAACATTGTCCTCCAGCTTTATTTCATCTTATTTCTTTGCTTTTGATAAAGGGAGCTGAGCAAGCGAGCGAAATACGATATTAATATTCATCATTTCCAGGGTTAAATTTGACTTTTGACTTTTGCCTCCCGGAGTTGAGTGGCTGCTCCATCCCTGGAGGTTTTCAAAAAAAAAAAAAAAAGACTGGATAACCATTGAACCGGGATGGCATAAGGTCTCCTCCCTTGAGCAGGGCGGGTTGGTCTAGATGACCTCGGGGGGCCCCTTCCAGCTTCATGATTCTATGTACTGTGCTTATTGCTAGGAGACAGGGGTGAAATCCAGCAGGTTCTGGAGAACCGGTAGTGGAAATTTTGAGTAGTTCGGAGAACCGACAAATACCCCCTCTGGCTGGCCCCAGAGTGGGGTGGGAATGGGGATTTTGCAGTATCCTCTCCCTGCCATGCCCACCAAGCCACACCCACAGAACAGGTAGTTTAAAAAAATGAATTCCACCATTGCTAGGAGCCCAGGCTGGAGAGAGGATGGGTGGGACTCGAAGTCTCATTGGACCTAAGAAGAATCTTCATAGGAGTGTATATTAGGCAAGAGCTGAACCTCCTCAGGAAGGGGCAGTCTATCGTTACAGGATATCTGATAGCAACAAGCAGGAGGAAAATCTTAAAAGGGAAATTTAAAAAAATGCCAAAACCAGCCTAAAACATCTGGCTGGCTGGTGCCACTAATAATCATGATATTTTCAAACGGCCCCCGGTGAAAAAGCAAACTAAATTTGCTTTTCTATTATTTTGGAGACGTGGAGGGTGTGTGTGTGTGTGGAAATCTCCATTGCAGCATGAAACTTTTGCCTGTCGTATCTGGAGAGCAAAAGCATTATAATGTCGAAGGATTTACGAATAACAAGGAATGCAACTAGACAAGTCATGCATTTAAAAAAAGAAAGAAAGAAAAGAAAAAAAACCCTTCTACCTAAAAATAGCCAGATTCTGACATGGCAAAAATAGCTCTTGATTTTTCCGAAACTGCAAAACGATTGAGAAAAAGGCCGCAGATGAGTTTAACAGAAACCTGGAGGATATTTTAAATCTGGAGGCTTGGATCCCGCTATGAATAGCAAGAACGAGACAGACGAGAAGCTTTGGGAAGCTTTTTTTGAGTGGGCATCCTTAATATGTCAACTTCTCGGTTCGTATTACACCCGATGAGGATTCTTTTTTCATTTGAATTTTAGCTGCAGCTTTCCAAGGATGTCTTAGGCTAGGGGTTTGCAACCTTCAGCACTCAAAGAGCCATTTGGACCAATTTCCCACAGAAAAGAAAACACCGGGAGCCACAAAACCCTTCCCATGCCCGACTATTTCTTGAGCAGCCATAAAACTAATATATGTAGTTGAATCAAAAGTTCTGTTTTCTTCTGAAACTTTTCTTTTCTTGGATTTATCCATGGTTGGCCTACTGGGGGTTGAAAAGCCCAATAAATCGCGTGCTGGCGGGTGACGCATATTTTTATACGCATATTGGCGCAATACGCATATTGGCGGTTATGACACATATTTTGAGTGACAGGGAGTCACAGGAGAGGGGTGAAAGAGCCACATGAAAGAGCCACATAAGGTTGCTGACTCCTGTCTTAGGATATCCAGGTTATCCGAAGCAAAGCTTCGGAGAGCCAAACTCGGAATTGTTGTGGCCCCGTCCTCTGAGCCTATCCCATTGGAGGAAGGAAGCTCTGAGCAGGAGGAAGAGGAGCCAGCCAGATCTCCCAGCCCCCCCCCTCTGGCACCGTCTCAGGTGCCAGCTGAAAGAGAGCCAAGTAGTGGGGAAACAGGTGTCTCAGATGAGAGTGAGGGAGAGACGTCATTCCTGGACGCACGCCAAAGAAGGCGAGAGAAAAGATTACTGCAGCTGCGGCGTATGAGGAAATAGACCTGAGTCACTGATTGGAGTCACAGGATCAGTGAGTCACTGGACCACACCCAGAAGCCTATCTATATAAGACAGGACAGTGGGTCAAGAAGTTTGTGACGAACAAAGCGAAACAAACATAGCAACCTCGTAGTCTTGGAAGCTAGATGAACGGCAAAGCTACGTAGGTGATTTTCTTGTTTGTGTAAACTAATAAAGTCCTTGGCAGACGGTGTGCATATCGCTGCCAAGGTTGAGATAAGAACTGTGGAGTGTGCCAAGTGATTCTTAACCCTCGGCTGGCTGTGTTTTTGTGGGTCTCTGAAGCGGGGGGACAGATCAGGAATTTCGTTTGGGGCGACGTGGAAGAAAAGGAGAAAAATTCTGGATTGTAGACGTCGTCCAAAGTCAAATGACTCGACTGTGGTTTTATTGAATACACCTGCTTTTCCATTGCAGCGTCTTTGGGAAATGGACTACTACAACTCCCACGAGGCTGGTTGTGGACGCTGGGAGCTGGAGTCCCACAAATGCAGATGGGGGAAAGGCTACCGTAAACCAACATTTTGTAGCCAGATCCTTAATTCAGAGGAGAATTGCATGTGCAAATCGTATCTTAAGAGGGGAGAATTCCACTAAACATCGATATGGATGAAGGCTTGGGCTGAGTCCCTACTAGGCAAAAAAATTTCTTGATTAATTTGGTTCAGGATGATGGAATGATGGGTTTTCTCACTTGGTTGGCTGTTTTTAACAGCCCTTCGGTAATAAAGCTACATTTTTCTCTGGCAGTTTTGGTGTGGTGTTGCCCTCTGCAGTCACACTGAGACACATGCAGGAATTATTTATTTTTTTAAAGGACAGACCTAATTAGGTTTGCTTGCTTGCTTGCTTTCTTTCTTTCTTTCTTTCTTTCTTTCTTTCTTTCTTTCTTTCTTTCTTTCTTTCTTTCTTTCTTTCTTTCTTTCCTTCCTTCCTTCCTTCCTTCCTTCCTTTCTTTCTTTCTTTTCTTTCTTTCTTTCTCTTTCTTTTTTCTTTCTCTATCCTTCCCTCCCTCCCCTCCTCCTTCTGTCTTTTTCTTTCTTCCTTTCTTTCCTTCCCTCCCTCCCTCCTCTCCTCTCCTTTTTTTCTTTTTTCTTTCCTTCCCTCCCTCTCTCCCCTCCTCTTTCTTTCTTTCCTTCCTTCCTTCCCTCCCTCCCCTCCTCTTTCTTTCTTTCTTTTTTCTTTCTTTCTTTATCTTTCTTCCTTTCCTTCCTTCCCTTCTTCCGTTCTTCTTTCTTCTTTCTTTCTTTCTTTCTTTTTCTTTCTTTCTTTCTTTCTCTCCTTCCCTCCCTCACTTTCTTTCTTTTTCTCTTTCTTTCCCTCCCTCCCTCCCCTCCTTCCTTTTCTTTCTTTCTCTTTCTTTCTTTCTTTTTCTTTTCTTTCTTTTCTTTCTTCTTTCTTTTCTTTTCTTTCTTTCTTTTTCTCTTTCCCTCTCTCCATCCCTTTCTTCCTCTTTTTCTCTTTCTTTCTTTCTCTTTTTCTCTTTCTTTCTTTCTATTTTTTTCTCTATTTCTGGAGCAGCAATGTAGTTAAATAACTTTCTCAGGAACGTGCATAGCTGCAAGAGCCATATTTAACGGCCAGTAATCCAATTTTGGGGAAAACCAAGATGGAAGGGGCCAAGGTTGAAACCACAGCAGATCTGGAAAAGGACAAACCTTAAATTAGAATATCTGACTTTGTCTTCTTCCCTCTTGTTCCTTCTTTCTCTTCCCGAAAAGAAAGTCTGGTTCAGAAGAATTATTACCCATCATAAACGAATGGAATAACAGAACTGGGAGGGGCCTTGGAGGTTTTTGAATCAACCCTCTGCTCAGCCTGGAAACTCGTATCATTTCAGACAAATGGCGCCCCAATCCCTTCTTAAAAACTAACGGGCAAAGTTGTGAAAAAGCTCCTGTGCTTTTCTAGATGAATTTATTTATTTAGAAGGCAGTGTTAAAAAAAATAATAATGCTGGAACCATAAAGACATTTTTCTTGTGTGAAATAATAGTGAAGAGAAGGACCAGGGGAGACAGGATAGCAGTCTTCCAATATTTGAGGGGCTGCCACAAAGAGAAGGGGGGATCAAGCTATTTTCCAAAGCACCCAAAGGCCAGACAAGGAATAATGGATGGAAACTGACCAAGGAGAGATTCAACCTAGAAATAAGGAGAAATTTTCTGACAGTGAGAACACATAACCCATGGAACAGAAGTTGTCTTCGGAAGTTGTGGATGCTTTGAAGAAGAGACTGGACTGTCATCTGTCAGAAATGGTGTAGAGTCTCCTGCTTGGACAGGGGCTGGACTAGATGACCTACAAGGTCCCTTCCAGCTCTGTTAACCTGTTATTACATTTTCTCAGTCCTGTGTTTGTAGTCTGAAGAGAATGGGGCCATAACCTCCCTGAGCTTTACCACTTCCTTCTGTTGTTATTTCTTCTAAAGGGTAAATACCAGCTGAAGATACCCAGTGGGGACCTGTATATGTGAAGGAGCAGCTGTCCATCTTTAAATCTGAAGTTTGAGATTTGTTTCCGAAGGTTTACGTGAAACAGTTGGATTGGGAAGGACCATGGATAGGGACTCAGATGTGATGGCTCCATAGAGGCCAAGAGATTCTCTCTTAGGGATGGAGCCACAACTGTTGTTATTGTTAGTTGCGAAGTTGTGTCCGACCCATCGCGACCCCATGGACAACGTTCCTCCAGGTCTTCCTGTCCTCTACCATCCTCTGGAGTCCATTGAAGCTCACGCCGACTGCTTCAGTGACTCCATCCAGCCACCTCGTTCTCTGCCGTCCCCTTCTTCATTTGCCCTCCATCGTTCCCAGCATTAGGCTCTTCTCCAGGGAGTCCTTCCTTCTCATTAGATGGACAAAATATTTGAGTTTCCTCTTCAGGATCTGGCCTTCTAAAGAGCAGTCAAGGTTGATCTCCTCTAGGACTGACCAGTTGGATGGCCTCGCAGTCCATGGGACTCACAGGAGTCTTCTCCAGCACCATCATTCATTCTTTGGTGCTCAGGCCTCCATTCTTTGGTGCTCAGCCTTTTTTATGGTCCAACTTTCACAGCCATCCATTGCAACTGGGAAAACCATCGCCTTGACTATACACACTTTTGTTGGCAGGGTGATGTCTCTGCTTTTTAGAATGCTGTCTAGATTTGCCATAGCTTTCCTCCCCAGGAACAAGCGGTTTTTTATTTCTTGGCTGCAGTCCCCATCTGCGGTGATCTTGGAGCCCAGGAAGATAAAATCTGTCACTCCATTTCTTCCCCATCTATTTGCCAGGACTTGCGAGGGTTAGATGCCATGATCTTAGTTTTCTTAATGTTGAATTTGAAGCCAACGTTTGCACTCTCCTTCTTCACCTGCATCAAGAGGCTCTTCAGTTCCTCTTCACTTTCTGCCATTAGATCACAACTTTTAAGGGAAACTAAAATTTTAAAGAGAGATGCCTGGGGGGGGGGGGGTAAACGGACAATCAACCTAGGATTTTATGGTGCCTAGACACAGCCAAATCTAATATTGCCACTCGTCCTGGAGAATTGATCATGAAATTGGTTTTATTTAGCGCCATGATCACTTCAAACAGTCACTAAATGAGGCGAGAGAGCTCTGTCTGTACAGCTTTGGAAGAGACACAGAAAAATCAGATTAAAAGAATATTTTTCTACCCAATTGATAAACTTCATAGTTTATCCTTTCAGTGGAAATTGAGACGAATCTCCTTCCTGTAATCTGTAGCTCAGTGTCCTGTTTGGGCTGAGTGTAACATGTAGCTCAGCCACTGGGTCTTGTAAATCACAGCAAAGGAAACCGGAATGGAGGGGGAGGGACAGAGAATTTTAAAGCAGTAAATTCTTGGTTGGAGTCAAGATTTGCTTTTAGAGCAATGGCTGTGAAAGTTAGACCATAAGAAAGAATGGAGGCCTTTGAACTCTGGTGCTGGAGAAGACTCCTGTGAGTCCCTTGGACTGCAAGGCCATCAAACCGGTCAGTCCTAGAGGAGATCAACCCTGACTGCTCTTTAGAAGGCCAGATCCTGAAGAGGAAACTCAAATCCTTTGGCCACCTAATGAGAAGGAAGGAAGGACTCCCTGGAGAAGAGCCTAATGCTGGGAATGATGGAGGGCAAAAGAAGGGGACGGCAGAGAATGAGGTGGCTGGATGGAGTCACTGAAGCAGTTGGCGTGAGCTTAAATGGACTCCAGAGGATGGTAGAAGACAGGAAGGCCTGGAGGAATGTGGTCCATGGGGTCGCAATGGGTCGGACAGGACTTCGCGACTAACAACAACAATGGGTGCGTAGACGTGCAACGTGCAAACTGATCCATTTTTAAAGCCATTTTCACAAACGCTTTAAAAAAAAATTCTTAACAGATTAACAGAGTCGGAAAGGGACCTTGTGGGTCATCTAGTCCAACCCCCATTTACACCATTTCTGACAAATGGCAGGAAATGGAAATCTGCCATTTCCCCCCCCCCCCCCCAAACAGAGTTCCATTCAAAAGGCGGAATTAAAATATCCGATGAAAAGGATATTTTCCTACCCAACAGATGGCAGCATTTTCACAGTTTATCCTTTCTAGTGGACATCTCCTTCCTTGTAATCTAGTGTCATGTTTGGGCCGAGTGTAACGTGTAGCTCGGCCGCTGGGGTCTCCTGTTTTGGAAAAGCAGCAGCATAGCTTTCCACTTTGGGGTGGGGTAGGGACGAAGGGTTGACCCTGGCAAAATTACTCTGCGGTGGAGAGAGGGACGGTCTGAAATAAGAAAGAGCTTCTTTTCCTCCCCCACACCTCACCCCCCAAAAAAGAAAATCTCATGAGGACTAGCGCTTTGGGGGACCGATTCTCCGCTCGGGAGCCAGCCTAGCTGGTCCTGAAACTGAACAAAGGCGTGGGTCTAAAGAGAGAGAGAGAGAGAGAGTTGGGCAGCGACTGCAAGGCCCATCATCCTCGGCTGGGATGGGAAGGAGAGTACGATCTTAAGTAAACCTGGCGTTCTAGGCTGGGAAAAGATAAGGGGGAATAAACAGGTGGGCAGGAGAACCCCGATGCGGGCGAAGCAGCTTCGATTCCGGGGAACAGATTCCAAAGCCCACCCCTCTTTTTCTGGCTCCTCCCCTCCCTTTGGCTCCTCCTCCCTCCTCTGCCCCCCCCCACCTCCCCACGCCCCCTCCTCTTCCTCCTCCTTCGTGGCCGCCGCGATGCCTCCGCCCGGAGTTCTGCTCCGCTGCGCCTTGGCGCTTCTCCTCTTGGGTTTGGGGGTCCCCTCTCCCCCCACGGAGGAGGAAGGGGGACCCCCGGCCAGGGAGGAGGAAGAGGAAGAGCTGCCCACCGTGGTGGTCGCCATCCTGGCCCGCAATGCCCAGCACTCTCTGCCCCACTACTTGGGGGCACTGGACCGTCTGGATTATCCCGCGGAGCGCATCTTCATTTGGTGAGCTTGTGTGCGTTTTTTGGGAGGGGGGGGTCCTTCCTTGCAAAGCACCGGCGACGCCCCCTCTTAGCTGGACAGCTGCCTGCTGGAAGGGGAGGGGTCTCGCCTCGTCCCGGAGTTGGTTTTTTTGGGGGGGGGCTGGATTACCCCGCGTAACTCATCTTCATTTGGTGAGCCTGTGTGCGTTTTGGGGGGCGGGGGTTTCCTTCCTTGGAAAGCACCGGCGACGCCCCCTCTCAGCTGGACAGCTGCCTGCTGGAAGGGGAGGGGTCTCGCCTCATCCAGGGGTTGGCTTTTGGGGGGGGTCTTTGGATGCTGAGTTGGGGGGATCTGGTCCAGTTGGACAGCTGGAGGTTCCTTTGCAAGAGTCGTGAAGTTCTTAATTTACACCGGGGAGGCTGGCTGGGGAAAGACTTGGGGGTCCCTTGGAAGCTCTCCCTGTCCCTTTTGGGGGTGTCTGACCGATTCTGGGGCTCTGTGTGGGCCAGGGGCAATGGGGGAATGCAGCGCGTGACATCCAGAGGGTGGATGGGACATTAAAGGACAGTGGTTTGGGGTATTTATAGGTGTCTCCATTAGGAGATTTGCAAAATCGATTGGGAACATTTCTCTCCTCCCTTCCTCCCCCCCCCAACGTTAATGGATGCTAGTTGGGGGTGCAGAGTTCAGGTTTTGGGGTGCTGGGGTTTGTCTATTGCAGTAGTTTGCCCAGTTGTGGCTTTTCCAAGGAATTTCTTTTGCTGTTTTTCCTCCCAGCCGCAATCTTCTTTTTTTAGGGATTTGGCTTCAGCATAGCTGAAAATCAGTTCCCCTTCCCTCCCCCACACACCCCCACCCCCATTGCCCTGCAGATTGCAACAGACTGCAACTCCCATCCTCCCCCATCCCAGCACGATGGGAGTTGTAGTCCGAGGCCTCTGTAAATCATATCAGGATGTGGGTTGCGACCTCTATTGTGGGAGGAGAAAGGGATATTATAAAGCTATTTTTTTCCCAACTGGATGCCACACCTTGTTTTATGTTATGGTAATGTGGTTTTTAGAACATGCCTAAGGCTCAGAGGCTGCAAATAAATTCAGTTTTTTCCCTCCCCCAGATTGATCTGCTATCCCTCTCGTCTCATCCCTGACCCTGTCCTTCAAACAGGTACAATTCCCAGCCTGGGAAGGTATGGCTCACCTGTCTCTCCCCCTCCACCTGGGTTGCTGGCAAAGATCAAAAGATGTTTCCTTTGCTGTGTTTCAAAACTTCTCCCTGGCCAAAAACAAGGAAAAAAAACACCAAAAACCAAACAGTTTGTGGTTCTTTTTTTAGGAACTCGTGGAATACCCGAGTCCTGTAATGTAATAAGAATGGTGGGTGGTTTTTATATAAAGGAAG
>CM075968.1:6634715-6644715 GCA_038048745.1 Coluber constrictor foxii
AAGTTGCGAATGCTCCAACACTGGAAGTTTTTAAGAAGATGTTGGATAACCATTTATATGAAGTGGTGCAAGGTTTCCTGCCTAAGCAGGGGGTTGGACTAGAAGACCTCCCAGGTCCCTTCCAACTCTTTGTCATTCTGTTATTCTCTCTTTTCAGCTACTTGGGCAGGAAACAAGTCAACTCCGACAAGGAGGAAGCAGTGGCAGAAATCCCCATCTGGTGGTGCCTGAATATTCCTACTGGACGTTGGCCTATGTCCTCTCGCGACGGGGGGCTCAGAAGCTGATCGAGGCACGGCCCTCTCTAAAATCCTGCCCGTGGATGAATTCCTGCCCATTATGTACGACAAACATCCAAGTAAGGATTTGCCCTCCCACTTCTCACCGAAATCGAAGGAACCGTCTAAAGACTCTGTTTAGTTTAGTTTAGTTTATTAGATTTATATACTGCCCTTCTCCTTACGGACTCAGGGTGGTGAACAGCCAGAAGTAAAAACATTTGTACAGAAAAGTTAAAATAATTTTAAAAGTAACTAAATAAAGTTTTGGTCCATAATTTAAAACATTTCAATTACAATCGGTTTGTTTCACCGATTTTAATTGACCAAATAGATAAATTTTTATTTTTTATGTTTTTTTATGTTTTTTTCTTTTTTTTATTCTTTTTCTTTCTTTTTTCTTCTAGAATAGATAAATTTTAAATGGGTTTTAAATTGGTTTTAAAGGGGTTTTAGTAAGGGGTTTTAAACTATGGCCAAATAGTTTTAAATTATTTTAGTAGTTTTAATTTTTGTGTTGGACTGTTTCAATATGGCTGTGAAACGCCCTGAGTCCTTCGGGAGAAGGGCGGTATAGAAATGTAATAAACTCCACTCAACTCAAACTCAACCTTTAAAAGGGAACACATCCCCAGTGAAAATGTCGGCCAAGAAAGAAAAAGAACACAGCGTGCCAGCCAGTCAGCCGAGCCCTCTTACGGACACTCCCTTCCATCTCCTGCTTTTTGGCATCTGCAGGTTTCTTTCCCTATCCTTCGGGAAGACATTTTGGTTTGCACCCTTAGATTCCTTCTGCCTTAGATATTCTGCTTTTTTAGAGATGGGAAGTTTGCATTTGTTAGAATTTAGACTTCTATTCTTGGAGAAACCATTTCAGGAATCCAAAGTGCCCCCCTCCAGCCAAAATCAAGCATCTTATAGCAGTACTAGGACACAGGGGCTCAGTGGCTAAGACGCTGAGCTTGTCGATTGAAAGGTTGGCAGTTCAGTGGTTCGAATCCCTAGCACAGCATAACGGGGTGAGCTCCCGTGACTCATCCCAGCTTCTGCAACCTAGCAGTTCGAAAGCACGTAAAAAATGCAAGTAGAAAAATAGGGACCAGCTTTGGTGCGAAGGTAAGAGCGTTTCGTGCACCTTTGGCGTTGAGTCATGCCGGCCACATGACCACGGAGACATCTTCGGACAGCGCTGGCTCTTCGGCTTTGAAACGGAGATGAGCACTGCCCCCTAGAGTCGGGAACGACTAGCACGCATGTGAGAAGGGAATCTTTACCTTTTATAGCAGTTCCTATTTTTCCCTCTTAGTTTTCCCACACTCTTCCCTGCAAAGCTCAGACATGGAACAGCTGTTCCAACTATTTCTTTAAAAGAAGCTGTTTTAGCAAAACTCATGCCAGCAAATGACCAACGCAAAGCCTGAGTTAATGTTTGCCGGTGGCAGGAGGTGGAATAAAGAGAGAGAAAGTGAGAGGTGGATTTTTATGCGCACACACACAGCCTGGTTGGGAATCGTGGCTCTCGCAGTCCTGAGTCATCTGGAGGACAGATGTTGAGCGTTGCAAAATCGGGCTGCCTTTCCTTAACTCTAGCAGCCTCATTTCTGAGCGCTGATGTCATTTGCAAATGTTTGGCTCGGTCTGTTTCTTTGGCTGGCCGGGTTTCTGCTCTGTTTCTTTAGGATAGGATAGGATAGGATAGGATAAGGAATAGAATAGAATGCAGAATAAAATAGAATATAATGCAGAATAGGGTTAGAATAGAATAGAATAGAATAGAATAGAATAGAATAGAATAGATAGAATAGAATAGAATAGAATAGAATAGAATAGAATAGAATAGAATAGAAAATAGAGTAGAGAATAGAATAGAAAAGAAATGAATAGGAATGGAATGGAATAGAATAGAACTAGAATGGAATGGAATGGAATGGAATGGAATGGAATGGAATGGAATGGAATGGAATGGAATAGAATAGAATAGAATAGAATAGAATAGAATAGAATAGAATAGAATAGAATAGAATAGAATAGAATAGAATAGAATATAGAGTAGAGTAGAGTAGAGTAGAGTAGAGTAGAGTAGAGTAGAGTAGATAGAGTAGAGAATAGAAAAGAATAGGAATGGAATGCAGTAGAGTAGAGTAGAGTAGAGTAGAGTAGAGTAGAGTAGAGTAGAGTAGAGTAGAGTAGAGTAGAGTAGAGTAGAGTAGAGTAGAGTAGAATAGAATAGAATAGAATGTAGAGTAGAGAACATAATAGAAAAGAAACGAATAGGAATGGAATGGAATAGAATAGAATCCGTTATTGGCCAAGTGTGATTGGACACACAAGGAATTTGTCTTTGGTGCATATACCCTCAGTGTACATAAGGAGAATAAAATACACTCATCAAGAATAAAAAGATACAACACTTGGTGATAGTCATAAGTTTCTAATAAGCTATCAAATCGTACTAGGAAACAAAAACAATATAAATGGAAAGATACAAGCAACATGGTTATAGTAATGGGGGAAAAGATAGATACTAGTAAGGAAGAGAAGAATAATAGTAATACAGTTTTAGTAGAAGAATAGAATAAAATACAACTTTATTACGGTCATTGACCAGCAATAGACATATAATATATTAAAAAAAATACTGACATTAATAGTGAATAATAACATCCCTGTTATGAAAGACTTATACAGTCTTAGTAAATTATTTGACAGTGTTGAGGGAATTATTTGTTTAGCAGAGTGATGGCGTTCGGGAAAAAACTGTCCTTGTGTCTAGTTGTTCCGGTGATTAGTGCTCTATAGCCTTGTTTTGAGGGTAGGAGTTGAAACAGTTTATGTCTAGGATGTGAGCGGTCTGTAGATATTTTCCCTGCCCTCTTTTTGACTTGTGCCATATATAGGTCCTCCATGGAAGGCAGATTAGTAGCCATTGTTTTTTCTGCCATTCTAACGATCCTCTGAAGTCCGTGTCTGTCTTGTTGGGTTGCAGAGCCAAACTAGACAGTTATAGAGGTGCAGATGACAGACTCAATAACTCCTCTGCAGAAAGAAAGAAAGAAAGAAAGAAAGAAAGAAAGAAAGAAAGAAAGAAAGAAAGAAAGAAAGAAAGAAAGAAAGAAAGAAAGAAAGAAAGAAAGAAAGAAAGAAAAAGAAAGAAAGAACTCTACATTTTATATCGTTGTATCTCCACCCCAAAATCTGAAACAGGGGCCGATTATCATCCGCGTCCCCGAATTTGCAAGGAGCAGCCTCGCCAAAAAACGAGGCTCCCCACTGCTCAAGCGACTAACATTTGAGTAGGGAAAACTCTTTTGAGTTTCCAGCTTGTAAGGCTCCCAGCCAAGCCATTTGGCTTTCCTTCCAGACTGTATGCAAAAGCAATTTGTGTGTGTAGCACGAGCTAAAACAGAGCCTAGCCTCTTGGCTTATATTTTGAGGTTTTTTTCCATCCAAGCTTGGCTGGTGCTCCCTAGCCAATCTCCATCTGGTCCTTGTTTGGTTCTGGGTTTACTCAACCTCAATCATGTCTTTCTCCCTTCCCTCCCCCCAAAAAAGCAGAATGTGGGAAAAAGGGAGGAAAGGAAGAGAGGAGAAGGGAGAGGAGAGGAAAAAAGGGAGGAAAGGGAAGAAAAAAGAGAGGAGAGGAAGGGAGGAGAAGGGAGAGGAGAGGAGAGAAAAAAAGGGAGGAGAGGAAGAGAGGAGAGGAGAAAAAAGGGAGGAAAGGGAGAGAGGAGGAGAGGAAAAAAGGGAGGAAAGGAAGAGAGGAGAAGGGAGAGGAGAGGAGGGGACAAAGGAGGAAAGGAAGAGAGGAGAAGGGAGAGGAAGAGAGGAGGAAAAAACGAAGGAAAGGGGGAGAGGAGAGGAGAGGAAAAAAGGGAGGAAAGAGAGAGGAGAGGACAAAGGAGGAAAGGAAGAGAGGAGAAGGGAGAGGAGAGGAAGAGAGGAGGAAAAAAGGGAGGAAAGGGAGAGAGGAGAAGAGAGGAGAGGAAAAAAGGGAGGAAAGAGAGAGGAGAAGGGAGAGGAGAGTAGAGAAGAGAAGAGAATAAGACCCTGCATATGTTTTGAGGGGTACAATATTGATCTTTATATTCAAAGTTCTTGCTGGCAACAAATCATGTTCAATTTTTAAAATATTTTTACAGTGAACACTGCGTAATTCCCCTTTCTTTCCTCTCTCCCGCAGTGAGAATTTCAAAAAATATTTCAGCAACCGGGATTTGCGGGCCTTTTCCATCCAGCCCTACCTGGCTTATCCTTCTCATTATGCTGGGGACGCAGAATGGGTGAGCGACACGGAGTTTTCCACCATCTGGGATGACGATTCACGGAAAACCACCTGGAGCGGCTCGCAGAAGACGCTGAAGGATGCTCGAAGCTTCAGCCACGGAGGCCCACTCAGCCATTCCTTCCGCACAGCGTCTCGGGATGAGCTGTAACGTCTGGCTGGTAAGGAAAGGGAGAAGGGGAAGGAGAAAGGGAAGGACAGAAAAGGGAAGGAAGAAGAAGAAAAGGAAGGAAAGAGTAAAGAATGAAAAAAGAAAAAATAAGGAAGGGGAAAGGAAAGTGAGAAAAGAACAATGGAAGGAAGGAACAAGGGAGGGAAGGAAGAAGGAAGGGAAGGAGAAAGGAAAAGGAAAAGAAGGAAAGGATAGGAAGGGAAGGAGTAAAGAATAAAAAAGAAGGAGGAAGGAAGGGGAAATGAAAAGAAAATGAGAAAAGGAAGGGAGGGGAGGAGGGAGGAAGGAAGGAAGGAACAAGGGAGGGAGGAGGGAAGGAAAAAGGAAGGCAAGGAAAAGAAAGGGAAAGGAAAAGGAAGGAAAGGAAAAAGAAAGGGAAGGAAAGACCAAAAGGAAAAGAAAATGGAAGGGAAGACCAAAAGGAAAGAAAGGAAAAGGAAAAGAAGGAAAGGAAAGGAAGGAGTAAAGAATGAAAAAAGAAAAAGTAAGGAAGGGGAAATGAAAGGAAAATGAAAAAAAGAAGGGAGAAAGGAAGGAGGGAAGGAAGGAAGGAACAAGGGAGGGAGGGAGGGAGGAGGGAAGGAAGTGAAAGAGAAAAGGAAAAGGGAAGAGGAAAGGGAAAGGCAAGGAAAAGAAAGGGAAAGGAAAAGGAAGGAAAGAGAAAGGAAAGGAAAAAGAAAGGGAAGGGAAGGAAAGGAAAGAGGAAGGAAAAAGAAAGGGAAGGAAAGACCAAAAGGAAAGGAAAAAGGAAGGAAAGTAAGGAAAAAGGAAGGGAGGACCAAAAGGAAAGGAGAAAGGAAAAGGAAAAGAAGGAAAGGAAAGGAAAGGAAAGGAAAGGAAAGGAAAGGAAAGGAAAGGAAAGGAAAGGAAAGGAAAGGAAAGGAAAGGAAGGAGTAAAGAATGAAAAAAAGAAAAAGTAAGGAAGGGGAAATGAAAGGAAAATGAAAAAAGAAGGGAGGAAGGAAGGAGGGAAGGAAGGAACAAGGGAGGGAGGGAGGAGGGAAGGAAGTGAAAGAGAAAAGGAAAAGGGAAGAGGAAAGGGAAAGGAAAGGAAAAGAAAAGGAAGGAAAGGGAAAGGAAAGGAAAAAGAAAGGGAAGGGAAGGAAAGGAAAGAGGAAGGAAAAAGAAAGGGAAGGAAAGACCAGAAGGAAAGGAAAAAGGAAGGAAAGTAAGGAAAAAGGAAGGGAGGACCAAAAGGAAAGGAGAAAGGAAAAGGAAAAGAAGGAAAGGAAAGGAAAGGAAAGGAAAGGAAAGGAAAGGAAAGGAAAGGAAAGGAAAGGAAAGGAAAGGAAAGAGTAAAGAATGGAAAAAGAAAAAGTAAGGAAGGGGAAATGAAAGGAAAATGAAAAAAGAAGGGAGGAAGGAAGGAAGGAAGGAGGGAAGGAAGGAAGGAAGGAACAAGGGAGGGAGGGAGGAGGGAAGGAAGTGAAAGAGAAAAGGAAAAGAGAAGAGAAAGAAAGGGAAGGAAAGGAAAGGAAAGGAAAAAAGAAGGAAAGGGAAGGAAAGACAAAAGGAAAGGAAAAATGAAGGGAAGGACAGGAGAAAGGAAGGGAAGAGAAGGAAAGATGAAGAAGGAGAGGGGAGAAACCCTCTGGGAGCTGTCAGTTTTTCCAGGGACTATTTTCTTTTTCTCTTCTTCAGAGGCTGGGGGAAGGGTTTGGCGCCAGCCCTGTTGCTCTTTGCTTTGAGCGATGTTGTCAATCCATGGAATTTGGGTGACTCATCGGTGCTTTTTTTCTCTTCCAGGTTCGCCTGCCGTTTTTCGTGTAGTGGGAGAGCAAAGAGAGATTTGTGAATGGAAGCTCCGTTTCCCCCTCCGCACGAGATACAGGGGTGGCTCCAGGTGTTTGGAGAAGAGGGATGGGGGGGGGCGGGCAAAGACCAGGGATGGGTCGGGACTCGCCCGTCTGCTAGAGATGGCGCCTTGCTGTGCAAGGACGAAGGTCAACATTGGACCATCCTGAGCCAAATTTTTATTGATGCAATAAAGACTTTCGCACACAAAAAATGGGATAGCTTTCTGGATCCCTCCCTTTCTCTGATGCCCTTCCTTCCTTCCTTCCTTCCTTCCTTCCTTCCTTCCTTCCTTCCTTCCTTCCTTCCTTCCTTCCTCCCCCATCCCTTTCCTCATTTTCTTTTCCTTTTCCTTTTCCATTCCTTCCTTTTTTTTCATTCTTCCTTCCTTTTCTCCAACCCTTTCTTCCCTGTTTCTATTTTACTTTCCCTTTACCCATCCTTTCCTTTTCTCATTTTCCTTTCATTTCCCCTTCCTTCCTTTTATTCACTTTTTACTCCTTCCTTTTCTTCAACCCTTCCTTCCTTCCCTGTTTTACGTCTCCTCTCCTCTCCTCCTTCCTTCCTTTCATTTCCCCTTCCTTCCCTTTTCTTTTTTCATTCTTTACTCCTTCCTTCCCTTTTCCAGCCCTCCCTCCCACACAGCCACACACCCATGCATCCTTCTCTCATTTATTTACTTCCTACTTCCTTATTTTCTTCTCTGTTTTTTCTCTCCTCTTTCTCTCTTCCTTCCTTTCATTTCCCCTTCCTTCCCTTTTCTTTTTTCATTCTTTACTCCTTCCTTCCCTTTTTCCAACCCGCCCTCCCTTCCTTCCTTCCATACACCCACCCACCCATTCATCCATCCTTCTCTCATTTATTTACTTCCTACTTCCTTCCTTCCCTGTTTTTCCTCTCCTTTTCTTTCTTTCATTTCACCTTCCTTCCCTTTTCTTTTTCATTCTTTACTCTTTCCTTCCTTTTTTCCAACCCTCCCTCCCTTCCACACACCCACACACCCATTCATCCATTCTTCTCTCATTTATTTACTTCCTACTTCCTTACTTCCTTCCATTTTTTCTCTCTTCTTTTCTTTCATTTCCCCTTCCTTCCCTTTTCTTTTTCATTCTTTACTCCTTCCTTCCCTTTTTCCAACCCTCCCTCCCTCCCTTCCACACACCCACACACCCATTCATCCATTCTTCTCTCATTTATTTACTTCCTACTTCCTTCCTTCCTTCCCTGTTTTTCCTCCCCTCTCTTCCTTCCTTTCATTTCCCCTTCCTTCCCTTTTCATTTTTCATTCTTTACTCCTTCCTTCCCTTTTCCAACCCTCCCTCCCACACAGCCACACACCCATCCATCCTTCTCTCATTTATTTACTTCCTACTTCCTTCCTTCCTTCCCTGTTTTTCCTCCCCTCTTCCTTCCTTTCATTTCCCCTTCCTTCCCTTTTCTTTTTTCATTCTTTATTCCTTCCTTCCCTTTTTTCCAACCCTCCCTCCCTTCCTTCTCGCCAAGACCCCCCCAATGCAGGCCCCTCTGGCTGGGAACCAGGGGATCTGTAGTCCAGACCTTGTGGAAGGCACCTGAAAGGCTGGGCTAGGAGTGGAACCCTTCCTTGCTGGAGACAGAGGGCTGGTTCTCGAATGGATGCCTGGCTCTCTTAGATTCCACAGCTCTGTTGCTATGTACATCTCCTTTGCCTAGCAACCGGGCAGGCATTCTAGCTTTTAAAGCGCCCCTGTTCCAGTTCCTTTTTTTTCCCCCTCCTCCCCTTCTCCCGAAGGGCAGACTTTTTAACGGAAGGTCAGCCATGGCACCCAAAAAAAGGGGGCGTAAAAAAGAGGAGGCCCCCAAAGAACAAGAAGTTGATGTCAATATTGTGCCAGAACATAGTCGAGAATTTTATCTGATCCAGATCCGAGATTTGGAGGGGCGTCTGGCCCGGTGAGTTGTGGGGTGGGGGGGCATGATGGGGACAAACTTGGAAGACCCGTGATCCCCAACTGGCTTTTATTGTTTATTTTGGATCTGGAACAGGCTGGGCTCTGCTTAGCTCCTGAGGCTCGTTTTTTCAATTGGGTAAATTGGAAGTGAATCCCCCCCAAAAATCGGGATTTTATAGCTTGTCATCCCATCTTGGGCCAGATACACGAATATTTATTTATTATTAAAATTTATATGCCGCCCTTCTCCCATAAGACTCGGGGCGGCTCACACAATAAGAACAACAACAATAATGACAACAATACGATGTTAAAATCCCGTCCAAAATTTAAAATCCCCAATTAAAACCCCATAATTGGTCAGGGAATTTGATGAAAGATGAACATGCGGAGATCGGGGGCCGTCTGGAGCTCGGTGGGTAACCCATTTCAGAGGGTCGGTGCGGCCACAGAGAACGCCCTCAACCTGGGAGTCGCCAGCCGACATTGTCTAGCTGACGGCACCCGGAGGAGGGCAGCTCTATGAGAACGCACAGGACGATGGGAGTTCGGTAGGAGATGGTCCTGCAGGTACCTCGGGCCCATGCCATATAGGGTTTTATAGGTAAGTACCAGCACCTTGAAGCGGATCCGGAAGGCCACCAGTAGCCAGTGCAGCTCGCGCAGGAGAGGTGTTACCTGGGAGTAACAAGGGGCTCCCATAACAACCCGCGCGGCTGCATTCTGGACTAGCTGGAGCCTCCAGGTGCACCCCAAGGGCAGCCTCATGTAGAGAGTGTTGCAGTAATCCAGTTGAGAGACAATGAGAATAGAATAGAACCGTGTTGGTGAACCTATGGCAGGTGGCACACGGAGCCATAGCTGTGGGCATGCGAGCATTGCCCTAGCTTAGCTCCAGTGCGCATGTGTGCCAGCTGATTTTTGGGCCTTTCGGGCCCATCAGAAGTCGGGAAATGGGCTGTTATTGGCCTCTAGACGGTCTCCAGGGGAGTGGAGAAGGCCGTTTTCGCCCTCCCCAGGCTCCTAGAAAGCCTCTGGAGCCTGGGGAGAACAAATAACGGGCATTCCAGTCCCACCAGAAGTCGGGAAACGGGCCATTTCCGGCCTCCGGAGGGCCTCTGGGGGGGTGGGGAAGGCTGTTTATGGAATGGAATAGAATAGAATAGAATTTTAGAATAGAACAGAACAGAACAGAACAGAACAGAACAGAACAGAACAGAACAGAACAGAACAGAACAGAACAGAACAGAATAGAATAGAATAGAATAGAATTTTGGGAAAGAGTAGAGTAGAGTAGAGTAGAGTAGAGTAGAGTAGAGTAGAGTAGAATAGAATAGAATAGAATAGAATAGAATATAGAGTAGAGTAGTGTAAAGTAGAATAGAGTAGAATAGAATAGAATAGAATAGAATAGAATAGAATAGAATAGAATAGAATAGAATAGAATAGAATAGAATAGAATAGAATAGAATAGAATATAGAGTAGAGTAGAGTAGAGTAGAGTAGAGTAGAGTAGAGTAGAGTAGAGTAGAATAGAATAGAA